>WSXT02169017.1:0-23285 GCA_011762715.2 Neuroterus valhalla | reverse complement strand
TCATAATAATGTGTGGCGTGCTTATGAGAAGTATAGATTTAGAGCAGGTAAAAATCTTGCTTGACGCAAGAGTGAACTTTATGAGTTTCCATTCAAAATGTCTGGCTTACGAACTAAGCCTTAAGTTTTCGAGACACGAGGAGTCCAAAAATAAGACAATCTAATAGAATAATTTTAACAGAAAATATCGTATCCACAGCAAGAAATGCATACAAACGTACACACCCGCATGCATACATACATTCATACATACATACATGCATACATACATACATGCATACATACATGCATACATACATACATACATGCATACATACATACATGCATACATACATACATGCATACATACATACATACATGCATACATACATACATAAACGCACACATACGTACAGGCAGACACATCCAAATAATATTTCTTCTGCTCCCTACAATATTCATAGCATACGAAGTTGGAATAAAAATGTTATATACTTGTTTTTGAAAAAATCACTAATCTTTACGAGAGTCGTGAGTTCGATTATTTTTTTGATTGCTGCGTTCGAGCTTCTCAAATTTTGTAATGAAATTTGTTTTGTAGAATAAGATAATGATTTGCATACATATGCTTTCAACAGGCAGCATATTATTCAGTTACACGTACTGAAAAGTTCCCGAAATTTCCGTGAATACTTTAATCTGTATAAGATGCAGACCTTCCTTTGTATTCTTCTGTTTACCTTTGCGGTGCTTCCTGATTTAGTTGGTAAATATGATCGTTTGATACAATCTTTTAATTATGAATATTTCTATCCGATCGAGTGTCAGAAGTTGAAAACCCACCTTAAACTTGGTTTTGGCCTAGAGGGGGCTCTTCCGATTAGACCACCTGATCCTCCCATCTATACCTTTTAGCCAGAATTTCTTTTCTTCTTTCTGAAACCATCGTTATCGAGTGGTTATCTCAAGTTAATATTTATATCAACTTCTTTAGGTAACTGAGCATTGCTCAAATCAACTTCCTATCCTGTTCTGTTGGGTCGCCCTTTCTTTGTGCTTTTCGGCCCACTTTCTCATGTAAGGACCACTGGCCATGTGTTTCTTTATATACATAATGGAGTCCGATACAGTGATTATAAGTACCTCCCACTTAAACTTGAAGATTTTCTGAAACCTATATTTTTAACAATCTTAGAAGAGTGTAATGAATCCAGAAAATTCTATTGAAGTATAATTCGATTTGCATAGCAGCTTTTAATGTTTTGAACTTTCAATTCGTACTTCTGGTAGCTCTTTTATACCTTGAAATTATGTGATGGTTTATGCGGACAAAAATATTCAATGGAAAATTGAATACAAATAATTCTTCCTGCCCATGTTTCCTCACGTGAATCCAGAATGAACCTGGAAGTGATTTGCGAGCAGGAACATATCTCTCTGATCCTAGGAAGTTGTGCATCCTCAAGAAGTGTAAAAACACTCTGAGAGTAGTTGGTTGGAAATTTAATTCTTTTGTTAGAAATTCAAGAATTATCAATACAGTCATTCTTTCGTGATCTAACAATTTTTTTAAATTTCTTGTCTTTCCCGACCGGGACATCTTTTATTGTTGGAAATTGAACTTTTTTGTGAGGAATGCAATTTTTTGTTGTTGTTAAAATACAACCGTTTTCTAATCCAATTTTTATTACATTTTCATTCTAAATGAGAAGCAATGCAGAAGATTCTTTGCACTGATTTGGATACGAGTTCTCCTGAAACCATGACTTGTATATCCGGCCGTGGTCTTGTGGCCACGTGGAATGCTTGAAACGATGCAGAATAGATCGCGACGATTACAAACGATAGCTTTCAAGTGGAGGGGGTTAAACAGGGGCAATGAGGACTACCCTCGAAGCAGCGATATCTTTCATTCTCCGCGAAGAGCCCTCACACGTTGCGTTAACTGCGGTAACACACAAGGCTTCCAAGTACCATCAGTGTAATGCCGATTCTAGGTATGGGGTAAGACAATATAGGCTCTTGTGGAGAGCAAATGGTAACCCTTCCATCCAGGAGCAAATCTGATACACAGTCGGCTCCAAAACAGGAGAATGGTGTGAATCAGGAATCTACGACAATAGAGGAAGGACGAAGATAGGAATCCCGCTTGAACGACATGCCACTGTCTGTCGCGTAGATCTCCCAGCTGTACTACGTTGTACTGACATATTCATAGAAGAAGATGTGGCCAGCAGGCAGGTCACGATATGCTTAGATAGCCAGGTCTTTGGCATTGATACTTCACGATGAACAATCCGCTGGGTTATTTTGTGATGGAACGTAAGAATAGCGATTTCAGATTTCCAGTAATACGTGTTTCGCACGAATCGCAATACATGGAAAGCTTACTCGGTACATCATTTGATAAAGCTGTCGGATCACGTGCCATGCATGAGTCAGTGGGTAAAAGTAGAAACATCTCTTGCCTAAAACTTTTGTCAACTGAAATTCCTTCACCGTTGCGTGTTTCGTTCACATGCCCTGCTACACTACCTGCGTCTACACTACCAGACTCATTTACTCGAATGCTTATTTCAATTGATGTTTTTTCAACAATTCCTATTTTCTCTGCAATTGATTTTGGTACAATCCAGATACAATTTCTTATACTGGATTCGCCTTTCACATGGAGAAATAATCGTGGAAACCAAATCTCTGTGAGTCCTACGACCTCGCCTGCGACCCAGGTACCATACAGCCGAATTTCATGTGAGAATTGTGTGATATAGTGCGCAGTTGTATTCTGTGGAAAATACTTTATACTACTATAAGTTGGTAAGATCAGGTAAAACTGATCTTCATTATCCATTGTAGTGTCTTTAACGTAGAAGATGGTAATAATAGACTTGCCAACTGAATGCTTTATTTCTTATAGAACAGGTGCTTGTTGTTTTCAGTAGATTGTTTTTAATCCAGAAGGAGGTAACCGTTTAGTCAGGGAAGGGGGGAGGTGTGTCATGAGATGCTCCCCGTATGAAACGTTGATTCTCAGGTAGCCCATGCAAATGGTAATTTTCCTGGAAATTGAAAGCAAGCAAACTACGATTTCGCATGGGCGTAGGATACCACTAAGAAAACTTCACAATAAATTTGCAGGGTTCCCAGCCCCTGGCCTCCGGCGCCATCTTGAACCGAAGGGTTAAGTCGGTTTCCCGCTCATAACCTCTGTTATTTTTGCAATAAAAAAAAACTCAAAAAGCATTTTGTTGGAGAAAACAATAACTAGGAAAGAATGCCTTTTTAAATTTTGATTACTCATTTGTTCGCACTGGAAATTCCATTATTCAAACAAAAAAAGCACAATAGTAGTTTTTTCCCTATATCTTGTTTTCTGTTACTTTCATGGGAGAATTTTGCGAATTAACATTGTAGAGCAGCAAATTCTCTACATTTATTGTTTTAACCTTTTTTTTAACCAATCCTATTCGCTGTATACTGTTGTATACCGCGCCAAATTATCGACGAACTGCATAGGGGAGACTGGGGTATTATGGACCATGGGGGATTGCGGACCAGCGCAATATTTTTTTTCCTTGTAGTGGTCAACAACTCCATATCACTGGCGTCAGATCACCTTATGTTAAGTTATTTTCCCTGCAGCACTTGACTTATTTACACGCAGCGTTTTCTCGATTTGACAGGAAATAGAAAAGGTGAGTCTTCGTGATTTCGTTTTCCACTTTGTGTTTGGTTTATTTTTACCGCATTTTCCGAGAACCAATTCAGGTAAATATGTTTATTAGTTTCGTGGAACCTTATGTCTTCAAAACAGAAAAGAGATTTTGCATGAAGTTTGCATTGTGATACTCTTTTGCTACCACATTGTGAAAACAGCGTTCGGGGAATTAAAGACCACTATTGTTGGGGAATCACAGAGTTGAATCTTTCGATTGAAAAAAAAGATTACTGATAAAAATTTAGGAAAAACATGCCAAAAAATATGAACCGCCTGAATACCATCCATTGCAACGAGTGCGATTGATTTAGCTGTTAACTTGGCATGCGCCAGAATGACTGCAAGTTACTGGACTTGTGAAGATTGCGTTTCGGAGTGATTTTCATTGCAATTTCTCACTTTATTTCACTTTTTTTCTCTTCAATATCAAATTTTATGTCATTCTCAATTGAGAATGAAGTTTTGTCTACCACATCTTGTGATTTTTAATCGATATGGAAAGTGGTCCGCGATTCCCCGAGATTTTTCAAAGTCGCAAAAACACTATTTTTGCGCTAACAGATATAACTTGTATCATTTGATACAATTTGACTAAACTGCCATGACCCAAAGAGAGATTACTTCTCGTACTACAAGTTCAAGCTTTGACATTTTCAGAAAAAGTCAATTTTTGCGAGGTTTGAGCAAAAATCGAATTGAGGTTCATAATACCCCAGTCTCCCCCACATAATTTTTTCTTAATAAACAACTTTTTGTAAAATAAGTTTTCATGTTTTTCTCTGGTTTGTGTAATAGAAACTTTAGTTTATGAAAACAATAAATAATAACACAAATTGCGTATTTCACTCAACATCTCGAAAATGGTTACGTACCTGACCGTTTGCAGTATTTTCTGCGTAAGTACGGTATTTTTTTTCAATATATATTTATCTTCAATTCAAGCCTCCAGGTAATTGCAAACTATAGAGCGACTGTTAAGTTTATGGGAGTTTGTTGAACGTCACTTCATGTGGCATGGTGTATAATGACAATAACTAGTTCAAGGAAAAAAAATATTCAGACATATAATATAGAAAATTTGCTGCTCTACAATGTTTGTTGGGAAAATTTTCCTGCCAGAGTAACAGAAAACAAGATAAACTGAAAAATCTGATATCATTATGCTTTTTTTGTTTAAATAGTGGAATTTTCAGAAATAACAAATGAGCAAATAAACTTTTCAGAGGTATCATTTTGAAGGTATTATTTTCCCTACAGAACGCTTTTTGTATTTTTTTCTAATGAAAAAATGACAGAAGTTATGAGCGAAAACCGATTTTACCCTTCGATTCAAGATGGCGCCAAAATTTGAAGAAAAATCTCGTTTACCATTCCCGTGATGGCAAATATTTTGAGGCATAAAAATTACACCCAAATTTTTATGGTGACTCCCCTTGTGAAAGTATCGGCGACCGTATTATTTGACTTTTTCATCAGATCATCGAAAATTCTAAGTCTTCCCTGAGGATCCACTTTTGAGAATAAAGAATCCAATCAATATTAGCTCGTTTCATATGCCTCTCCTTTTCTGCTATGTTCAACCCTTACTGTGAAGCTTACATTTTTCAGATCACTCAGTAGGGACTAACAAGCCTGGCTGCAGTGTTCAGGGCAATGAGCTTTTGATCCTGGCCACTACTATGCGGTAGCGCTGCCATGGGCTTTTTTCAGCGCCTGCAGTCGAATTCTGCCTGGCCGCCCACCCGTGCTCACCATGATAAAGTTCACTTCCAATAGTACTACATTTACCACATTTATTACAACTTTTTTCATTCTTTATCATGCTGCAGTTAATTCGAAGATTATTGTTTCTTCATATTAAAGAAATGTAAAGTGAATCAGAAATGCCATAGCTCGGGAAACCAGATAAAGTTTGAGAGAGGATGGAATTTTAAAGAGGAATCATCAGAACAATTTATGAGACAATGATAATATTTATTTACAAAATGTACAGATGAGGATGAAGATCTAAGTGAAAGACCTGAGGTGGTATTTCCTCGCCAGGAACAGCCACATGCCACAAACTACAAAAACCAATATTTTCTAAATCCTCCTTCCTTTTCACGCTCTTCTACATATCCTTAAGGCGAAGACTCATAATTTTCAGTATTCTTACAATTACAATTGACATGTTCACGTATCTTAAAATTGAAATGCTGACATGTTTCTTTTCTCTCCTTGTTACGACGTTATGATATTTTGTTCTGCGAATTGCTGTGAATGAAATCAAAATGGGGGGAGCGTTATTTACTACTACTATCCGGATAGTTTGAAAGTTTAGGACTTGGGCATTTTTATAATTCAAAGTTGTTCCCGTAATTTGAAATATTATTTTCTCAATTTTTTTTTCAATGACGGATAGTAGATATGACATTGTCTATGTAAGTTAATGTGACGTAGATTATTTAGAAGTCCCACCATATTTCCTCATCATCGCTCGGATGAATTTAAAAATATTACAGAATCCTCTAATTCATGTTTATACTCTTCACTTGGCTCAAAATAAAAATTTGAGATGCATGATTTATGATTCTTTTTATTATTATTTATATTTTATTATTATTTATGAACTGTAAAAAAATGGTTCTATCTTCAACATATAAAATTAATTTTCAACAAAATCGTCTTCAACTAAATACGTTATTTCTAACAAAAAATTTAGATTCTTAACGAAATAAATACACTTCTAAACAAAATATTCTCCAATGAAAACTTTCATTTTAATAATATACATCAATTTGCAATAAAATGATTGTGTTTTTCACTATAATGATGAATTTCCAACTTATGTGTTGGATCTTCAACCGAAAAAATTCATTCTCAGAAAAAGGGAAGAATCCTCGACAATATATATCGATTTGCAAATGCAAGATGAAAAGACTGGAAAGATTGATCTTCCAACGAGAAAAAAAGGATCTTCAACGAAAAGTATGAATTTGCAATTGAGTAGTTGAGTTTTCGATCAAAGAGATAACATTTTGATCGAAGATGCGAATTTTCAACGAAGTACGTAAGTATCAATAAGTTTAGTCATTTCATTTTATTTCATTCATCAACTGTATTAGAAAAATTTGTAACCAATCAATTCATTTTTCGAGCACAAAGATCAGTTTTATACAACAACGAACCGGAGACTGACCAGTGAGCTGAACTGATACCGTGCCAATGCTCAACAAACTGGAGGCTGGCTAGTGAGCTGTACTTATGCCGTCTTAATGATCAGCAAACTGAAGAGTGACCCAAGACCTGAACTGATAACCTCCTAAGGCTTAACTAACTGAACACTGACTGGTACAGGTATTTATTGAAGAGGTTTATATTTAAAATCAATATAGGTCTTCCCTGTTATTAGTCTACATAGCGTGCTCATCTTTTCAAGCTCACCGACCTGGTTTACCTCTTATGTGAATCCCGGTGGCATCCTTTTGATTGATCGTCCCTGTGAGTTAATGAGTCTGAGCCCACAGATCTGATCCTGCCTTCAATGTTTCTCTCACCATAACTCTTTGGGCTCAAAATCAATCATTCCGGCGGAAAATATGTCTCTACTAATGAGGCATGCAATTGATAATATCGTCCTCAAATATAATTGATATATGGTCACTTTTACATGTCATTTTCAATAAATAAATTTTTGTTGGTGAAAATTCATGTACATGCTTCCAAATTTACCGTCAATCATAAAACCTCATTATGTCACAGTTAGGGCAGTTCTGTAAAAAAGCGAAAAAGTTTGGCTGCTGTATAAGGTTGGCTCTTTGGAACATTGAAATTTTTTCATCTAATTACATTACTTGAATAACCTTAAATTAAAGCGCAAGAGTTTGGCAGACATGAATGCAGGGAATGTGTTAAGCAAAGAAATATCAATTACCGTTAACGTGAAAGTTCCCGATCATAAAAACTGCAGATTCTAAAGGGTTAGAAACTAGAGCACGATCTTATGCCCACCTTTGAGGTAAAGTCCGACGCGATGGAAAGGACAATGGCCCTGTAATCGATGTCTACTACCTTGGACTGAACATAAATCTGCGTAACACCTGCATGCATATGGATTATCACTTTAGATCTGGAAGATCGTTGGTGTGAACAAAACAAGGTTGAGGCTAAGCACAGCACCCTGTGGCATACGTTTCTTCAGATGTCGAGTGAAAGACTGACGAGATGTTTCAGTTTCCAATACCACAAATTGCTGGTTCCTACTCAAAATGAAGCTACGGAACCGTTCCAGCGCATTATCGGATATACCCTCAGATTCCAATTAGGCTAGCAGGAGCCTGTGACCAAGTGTCTCAAAAGTTCGCTCTAGATCAAGAATGACCAATATTGTAACTTTGGAATTATTTAGAGCTCCACCTATTCCATTCGCCACAGGCAACAGAGTAGTGGCCACAGACAACCCATTCCTAATCCTAGACTGGTAAAGAGGCAAAATAATATAGTTGTTGATGATGGCAGATTTTCACTTTCGATAAGTATAAGAGAACTGTTATTAGATGCAAATCATTGTATGAACTTAGGAGGCTACAATTTGGAAGTGGGAAAACGATACCCTGTCTTCATGTTGTGGGAAAAACCCTTGCCCTCAACGAAGAGTTCATAATGTCTAACGAAACAGGCAGGCACATGGGAATACGGAGATCACGGGGATATTGATACCGTCAAACTCGGTTGCCGAGGTTTCAATGGATTTGACTGCAGTAAATAGGTGGCTGAAGTCAATCGTTTGGTATTGGAAAGGATGTCTATTACTGGAAATTATCATCGAGAGGATATCCTAAACCCTTACGAAAACATTCTAAATGTTAACAAGGAGCTAATTCGTCGTTTTTTATCTTTAATGAAAACATTCTGATCGTAAATAAAGTAAGAATTCCGTAATAATTTCTATGCCGAATCAATCTATTCGTTAATATGTCCACATATGAGTGTTCTGGAATCAACTCGAGCTACCTCTCAAGATAATTGCTTAGTTATTCAAACAATAAGTTAACGATATTTCCACCATACGTTTTCGAACATGAGTTTTATTACAAGTCTAACTCGCAAAATAAAATTTTTGTGATTTTTCTGATCTTCGAATCTGAGCACACTCAAAACTTTATCAATTATCTTACAAAAAACCTGTTCAGATAAACGAGCAGATACTCTAATATCTTCTGTTTTGGAAATTTTTTCATCCTATCAAAATTTACATATCATTGCATGGGAAATTAACGAATACTATAATGATCATTAAGCTACTTCTCCCTTTTGAGCGAGCCGCTGATAACTTTTGGCCGAAATATCCAAGAAAGACCATATCTTATGATAAAACTCATGTTCCAAAACGTATGGTCACTTTGGATATCAACCTTTAGGAAACTTCCTGTAGAATATCATTTTGGACATCTAATGCAAAGCCATTTGCCAAGGGACCATCGTCATCACTTCCGAGGGTTATGTCGGTCACTTTGGATATTAATTTGTAGGAAACTTCCTGTAGGATATCATTTTGGACTCCTAGTGCGAAGCCATTTGCACGGGGACCATCGTCATCACTTTCGAGGGTTATTTTGGTCACTTTGGATATCAACTTGTAGGAAACTTTATGTAGAATATCATTTTGGACTCCTAGTACAAAGCCATTTGCCCGGGGACCATCGTCATCACTTTCGAGGGTAATGATGGTCACTCCGGATATCAACTTGTAGGAAATTTCCTGTAAAATATCATATTCGACACCTGGAGTAAAGCCATTTGCACGGGAACCATCGTCATCACTTTCGAGGGTTATGTTGGTCACTTTGGATATCAATTTGTAGGAAAATTCCAGAAGAATATCTTTTTGGACACCTACTGCAAATCCAGATTCACGGGAAACATCGACATCATTTTCAAGGGTTATATTGGGTAATTTTTCCTCAATCAAGGTATATATTTATGTTATCAGTAGAAAGAATATTCATATCGATACTGAAGAGCAAGAATAACAACGAATTTGAAAATTTCCCGCACGGCTCTAACGCCATCTCTAGGATAAAAACATAGACGTAGAAGAAGGGCGACGAAGAAAACTGCAGATTTTGCGAGAAATGGAAAATCGAAAAGCTTTCTTCTTCGCAACGAAAGTGTAAAATGAATAGGCTTTAGCGTATCGTGTTCAAAAAAAAGTCCTGGAAAGTTCTTAGTCTAGTGTTAAAATGTTTTATGTAATGAAAAACGATTTCAAGTTTTTCAAGGCTAATGTTTGGAGAATAGATATTCGTCCGGTTTTCGGAATAGCTCTCATAACCCGGCCAGTTTATCTGATCACTGTCCTTGGCTTTAGACATTTTTTTTTAACTCCATCCAAAAATCAGGGCTTTTAGGTTTGGTTATTCTGAATTATCGAAGTTGACGAAACGTATCAGATAAATTGAGAACAATCTCAACAAAGCAGTTCACCTTATTGTATACTGTACCTGCATTTAAAACGCTTGTCCAGTTTGCAGAACTTGCTGCTTCATCAAACGAAACGACCCCGGTTTGGAGCTTACCCTCACATCCAATATGTGACAGACCAAATCATAATCATGAGGATGTAATAAGTTCATTACGCGTAATCCAAAAATGATTGCTCCTTACGTATAGAAATAAGGTCTCTAACGGACGATGAATTCTCCGTAATACGCGTAGGATCGATTAGCGTTGATGCGAGATTATCATTGATGCGAGACACGATCGTGGACTCGTTTCTACAGTTACTACCCCAATGACCGTTTTTCAGGTAAATTCTAATTGCACAGATATATACCAAATTATTCTCATCGATCAATTCGCAGGTTGCCTTTAATGTAAATAACCACTCCTGCCCCTCTTCGAGCAGCGATACTCCTACGATCTGTGCGGATCATGTTGAAACCTCTGATCGACACTGCTGAACTAGGAATATTATACTGCAGCCGCGACTCGGAAATTGCTACAATATCTAAATTAAACATGTGAATGAGGTCTATAAGATGATTTGCCTTTGGTACAAAAGATCTAGCGTTGATTTGTCCTACACGGAAAGGAGTCAAACAAAAATTATTATTGAATTTCTCAAGATTATAACTCGGAAGTTAGTCATCCAATATAGTAACTAAAGAGCAAAGAGGTTTCAAAGAAATGGACATCGGTATAAGGAGAAAACTAAACCTGTCATTAATTATAACATTCGAGATATCGCACGCAAAGTTCGATGGAACAATTGTAATAGAGTTATCTAACCTACCAGTAGTGTCTGACACACTGATCTGTGATTAGTTTTGTGACGCTGAATTAGGCTCGCAGACAATAGTGTACTGAACTGATGAGGTAAGTCAGGACTGGATGAAAGACGATGCTAGGCTTGGATAAGTTTTCAAAGAAGTGATGAGGTCGGCCCCCTCTGGGACCTTTACTGGTTTCGATGAAGCCTCCTTCTCGTTTCTGATACGCACTGATTTCCTGAAGATCCATGCTCTGCCTTCTCACCTTGCAGATCTTACGTGAGAGTTATCAACTGAAAAAATCTGCCCGCTTTGCCGGCACATTCTCATCGCGCGCTTCGTTCGAAAGTTTCAGCACGCCTAGAGCGCGCTTCCGCCGGATCTCGCGCTTCACGCTCGTACGTTTCAAACTTCTCGCTCCGCGCTCGGGTATTTGTGTCTCGCATTCGGAATGCTTTTGCTATTGTTCATTTCAATAATTATGCAGGTTTGAATTTCAATTGAACAAATCAATTTCCCTTAGATCCCAATTAAACAATGCAACCTCATATTCCTAATCTATACACGGAAGAAGAATTAGCATTGAAATAATAGAACGCGTTTTCTTGTCCGTGTTAGAAATTGTCATTTACTTGATCCAATAACATATACTTAGAATCAAGTGAAAATGACTTGACTCAAAGTATATATGTTCTTAGATCAAGTAAATGGCAGTTTTGAATACGGATAAGAAAACGACTTTCTTGATTCAATGCTTATCCTTTTTCCGTGAAACGTGATGAGGTATAGATGAAGCACACATTAAGGCACACATTCTCGTCATAGCACTCGAGCTTCACGCTCGACTTTCGACGGGAGTTTTTATATGCAAGTTTATCCTCTAAGATACCTTCACAAGAGAAATCAAATGCGCCGTTTATTACAAAAAACAAGTGTATCAAAGACTGATTCGATTGTTCATTTTTTGGTCAGTTATCATGTACAAAGAAGGACGAACATACAGACAGACACCATCGTCAAAACATGATTTTCGGTTTCAGGGGGTCCTAAGACGTAGAGATCAATTGAAAATTAGAGGTGCGGAATTGCAGGTGATGTTTATATTCTCTCAATCATAAATAATGGGAATGTAATAAAATTTCGGATTTTCCATTATGTGCTGTGCAGTCAAAGTTCGAATTTTTTATTTTTTCGTTGGAATTTTCGAGAAAATTCGAAAAGTCGTATCATTTATCTTGTAGGGCTCCGAAGAAGAAACATTTTTTTTTCTCTAAATTCCTTTATGATCTTGCGTTATTTGGGTAAACATTCTCATCTTCTCTTATATTTCTGATTTTCGAAAATGTCACAGCTCTGACAATTCTGTTTTCATTTTAAAAAATTATTCTGATAAATTGTTCTAATTTTTACGTACTATAAGAAACCATACTTTTTATTCTTGAGTCATGGAAAAAAAGTCCAAAAAATTTTTCGAAATTCTCTCCCTCTTTCTTTCTTGATCCAAAATAGCTGGTTAACTAACTCGACTTGTCTTTTTAGTTTCTAATGGGTACCCAAGCACAATCGAATATGATCACTTTCTTGAAAGTTATTGATTTAACAGATTATCTTTCATTATTTTTTGTGCGATCAAAATTAGAATTTTCGATTTTTTGAGAAAATTCGAAAAGCTGTATTGACGATTTTGTATAGGGCTCCAAAGAAGAAATATGTTTTTCCATGACTTTTTTTCCAATCTTGCGTTATTTGGCTAAAAATTCTCACTTTCTTTTATATTTTCGAATTTTGAAAATGCCACAATTCTGACAATTTCGTTTCCATAAAAAAAAAATTCGGATAAATTTTTCGGATTTGTAAGCACTCTAAGAAACCATACTTACAATTTTTGAGGCTTGGAAAAAAATTTAAGAAAAATTTTCAGATTGCTCCCCCTCTTTCATTTTTTATCCAAAATAGCTGGCTAACCAACACATCCTTTCTTTCGGAATAATAAACAAGTGTGTCAAATGCCGATTTTATCCGTCCATTTTTTCGTGAGTTATCGTGTTCACGGACGGCTGGACAGAACGGTCATTATAAACTGGTTAAATTCAATACTTCAATTAGTGGTTTTGCGGTTTCGCTAATGCAATTAAAAGATTTCACTAATGCGGAAAGTGGTTACCACTAATTCGAATAGTGGATTTCGCTTATTCGATTTGGCGTATTTAAATAATAGGAATAGTCAATTTCGCTAATTTAAACAGTGGATTAGCTAAAGTCACAGGTCTTGATAAGAATGATGAATGCAATATTATTTCAATCAACCGTATTTGTTAATTGCAACTCATTCCGAATCTGTCTCGCAATTTTTTCGTTATTCATAACTTAAAATAAACCACTCCACATCGTAACGAGTCTGTTTGTCTTCTTTATACAAAGAAATAATATAATCAAATTTAGCGAGCATCGAAGAAATTATGTACGATTGAAAGAAAAATATAATATCGCAATGCCTAAAGCCTTCAAAATTAATCATTGTCGGTAACTCAGTACCGTATTGAGAATCAAGGGTATTGTTTTTGCTGAAAACTGCTACATTCTCCAGCGAAATACGAAGTGATTTTACGGATCTGAAAGCACCATTATTTGTCTTGAACAAGTAGTACTCTATGAAATTATGAAAAATATTACAATAAAAGAATCAAATATCTTTATTGAAGAAACCCATTTTTTCTTTAATGTTTACAATTCAAAAAAGTTATTTTTTCAATTTAAAATACAAATACTTGATGGAAATTTATTTGTGGATGAACAATTTTGTTTGAAAATGTGCATTGTATTTATAAAAATTATAAAAAATGTTCACGAATTCAAATTTTTATTATTTTTTTTTTTTAATAAAAAAGAAACGTAGAGATGAATCAGTGCTGAGTTATATCCTGCAGTTTTTAGCACGCGTGTTTAAGTTTTTTTTTCTAATACAATTTTCATACTCTGATTTCAATTTTTATTTCAAGAAATAATGTCGGCAATTTTATAGTTCCAGGAATTTCATTGTACGGGTATTTCTAAATTTGTAATTTTACAATGTCGGGAGTTTTATTTTTCTTAATATTTCAGTCGTCCCCTTAAATTTTCGAAAAGTGTCATTTTTGTATCTTGAGAAAAAACAGAAATATTCCGAAACGCGTCGATCTCCGAAAATAAATTCAACATCTATTCTGGGAATTTGAAAATATATTATCTGTATTTACTTCTTAGAATGGGTGATTCAATTGGTCGCTTCACTCTGATATTCAATAGAGATATTCTAACATAATTATGCACGACTAAAAAAAACGAATGATTTCTGCATTTTAGACAAATATTATTTTGAAAAATTATAATGTTTAAATAAGTTTATGACACGAGCTACTATCAAGTATTATAGTTATATCATTAATTTGAAAGTATATTTCAAATTTGTCTAATCGAAAATAAGGAATTGAGGTTATACTTTTCCTTCGTTTCAGTTTCACTATTTGAATTAGTCATTTTTAACTAACTGAGTGCTACTGAAAATTGCACTATGACAAACGAGAATTCCACTAATTGAAATGATGCGAGAAAAAGATTTCACCATTTCAATAGTGAAATTGGTGGCTTTCGCCAATTCAAATAGTGAAATTTTCACTACTTAAGATTTAGAGAGATTTTTTTCGAAGACTTAAAAATTGTGAGTGCGGCTTCTCGTAGTAAGTAATAATTGGAACAATTTATCCCTATGATTTTTTAATAAAACGAAATTGTCAGAGTTATGACATTTTCAAAATTCAAAGATATAAACAAAGATGAGAATTTTTAGTCAAACGACGCAGGATATGAAAAAAAACTGAAAGGATAAAAATGTTTCTTTTTGGGAGCCCTCCAAGATGACCTCTAAAACTTTTCGCATGTCGTGAAAAAATCGAAAATTCTGATTCTAGTCGCACAAAAAAAAATAAAAAAATAGAAATATTCATATTTTGGTCAAATTGTGCAAGGTACGGGAAAATTTAATCGAACAAAAATTGTGTACCAAAAAAAGATTTACAATATCCTTAGCTTTTTGATAGGACAAGTAGCTTTTGCTTCACTCATAGACAACCATATAAAAAATGAAAAGAAAGAACTTTTGGAATATTGACACAAGCTTAAAAAAAACGAATAGACACAAGTTGTTTACCAGGAAAATATCTTTTCATAACACGTGCAATGAAAATTCGACTTTCACCGCCTCTTGAGCGATGCGAATATGGCGGATGACTGCCGAGATTTCTGTTCGCCACTAGTGGCGAATAAAATCAGCTGGAGAGGCGAAAGTGAATCAGCTGTCACATGTTGTCAACTATAACCTTAAAACTCTCATTTTTATTATCTCGCTATCACTCGAGAGTCGTCGGAAGTACAGTTTTCGATGCAGTTGTTATGAAAAATATCGTACATGGTGAGTTGCGAATAGCAGAGATCACTGCCTCGTGTGGTAATTTCCCTCGCTTTGCTCGGGACAGCAACTCCACACTCCACAGTAATCTGCGCCACTCGCCATGTCATATACTATTAAATGTGTTATCAACTTTTTTAACAGGATATGTAGGTAGTTTTCATTTTAATCAGGAAAAATGGATCTAAAAATGAAATAATATTTTTGAAAAATTGACTAAGGCATAGACATAAGATTGACACGCAATGAGAATGCATTCGTTGAAGCCGGAAGAGCTTCAGCGGGCAGATTTTTTCTTCAATAATAGGAATAAGAAACCTTACTTGATTGAAAATGATTTTCTAACAAATTTGATTTTATGTCATTAATTTCTATCGAAAACATTCCGGCCTAGCCTGAACAGTTCTTTCTGCAAATTTTTACTATCCATGGTTATAAAAACGGACAGTACATCCCGCTTGTTTTCTGCCTTTACCGGATAAGGCAATGGATACATATTTAAATGCACTAAATCTCGTCCGTCTAGAATGTGCTTGTCCTAAACTTTTTTTTATTCCAAAAAATATTGCATTTGATTTTGAAATTGCAATACATCAAGTAATAAGAGTACAGTGGCCCTCCGCAGATATTATAGGTTGTCGATTCCATTAAGGGCAATCGTGGTATAGAAAAATTCAGTCCCTCGGTTTGACAAGTTTCTATAAAGACCAATCGTCGACCGAGGGTCAATTTCTAAAAACGTTTTTCGGGCTACAGTTTTTAAAACCGGCAGGTTTAGGTCCATTTTTTGCCACAGAGATATTCGAAAATATGCCTGAAAAAGAAGGGATAGCTGAATTTTGCAATTATATTTTCGATAATTAGTTGAGCGCTGATTAATGTTTGCCCCGTCTTTTTGGGCGTGTAATGATTATAACACGTTGTTCAGATCTACAAATGCGTGCGGATCCTTCCGCTCGCGATTCAATGTGTGTTTTTATCGTGCTCATCAGAAAATATTCATATCAATAGAAACGCTTTTGGGGTTTCAAAATGAAACCTACGCGAAAATCCTGTCCGTTCGAAAAGGAATGGTCAAGCAACCACGATCTGAAGTGCTCAAAAGGCAAGATTTCTTGAATCGAAAATTTTTCCAAATACAATCTGGTATTTCAACGCTAAAAGAGTTTGTGATTTCTGTTTGTTACGGATAATTTTCTGCATCTAAGTAGATAAATAAAGCGTAAAATAAATTCTGTGTTAGCAAAATTTGAATCAGAATTGATACAAATGTAGATTTGTAGATTTGCTCTAAAGTCTAAATCCTCCTAATCCGTCCCTTGAAGAACTTAAAGGGTAACTCGTGTAATTTCATGTGAGTTGACTTTCGAAAACGGGCTGATGTCATAGTTTACATACATATATAAAAAACCCTGCAGCCGTTTTTTCCAGTAGGCCTTCGTTGAGATGCAAAATGATAAGTAAAATCTTACTGCTTACGGATTCCAGTAACCATCGATCTAAGAGCAACTGAAATACCAGACCTAAATGGCCTAGCGGTAACGTACTGGCTTTTTCGATCCGGCAGTCGCGGTTTCGCTTCCTCACGGGTGCAATTTTTTCTCTCCCGTTTGCTTCGTATTGATTTATCTATTCAACTCATATATTTATTAAATCATAAACAAATAAGTGAGATTGAAAAATGGTCTTCAGCGGAGAAAATCAAAATTTTTCGAGGTGCAGTGCACCCCGTTATGTCAGCCTTGTGGTGCTCATTTTCATCGACAAGTAAAAAATGTTATCAAAATTATCCAAAATGTCCCCAAACTATTAAAAGAACAACAAAAAGTTCCATCGCGGGCAGATGCTATAAAAATTCATTCCCTGATCAACAATCAGTTGAGCGCACCGGCATTTTCAGAAATGATGAAATATGCTTGGTTTGCATCGGAGTCAACCATCATTCATCATTTGTTCTTGGTGCTCGAAAAATTTGTGCTTTCAATGTTTTTACGATAAATACCACCCTTCCGACTGTACTGCTTATGAGCAGGATAAGGCTTTTTGAATAGGTGTTCAAAAATATTGTTCGCGAAGCCAGTACTTTATCGCCAGGTCACTCAGGTCTCAAATTTCAGCTGCTCTTAGATCGATGAGAAGAGAAATCCCTAAGCAGTAGGATTTGTATAATCATTTTGCACCTCAACTGAGGTCCACTGGAAAAAACAGTTGCAGGGTTTTTTATATTAGGTATGTGAACTTTTAAATCAGCCCGTTTTCGAAAGTCAACTCACATGACATCACACGAGTTCCCCTTTTAGCGCAACTAAGCCATGGCTCACGTACTACCTGAGGAAGATTGGCAAAACTAAGCACCGCCGGTCCGACCAACTAGTCCAATTCAACGGAGAACATTGGATAGATCCCCAAAAGTGCAATTTCTCGACAGGATAATTAAACTTTCAAACAAGGAAAATGGACTTTCAACAGAATTGTTATATTTTAAACAATACGGACAACTTTCCAACCAAACAGAAACGTTTCCGAACCAACATGCGAATTTTATAAGAAGCAGTTGAAGCTGCAACAAAGAGCAGTCATTTTCCAACAAAATTTTTCAACTTTCGACCATGAAGGAGAATTCTGACAACTAAAAGGATTGATTTTTCTGCTTAGAAAAACATTTTTTTTTAATCTGAAACAGTTGCATTGTATCAAAAAATAGTTTCTTTTATAACAGATTCCAAAAAGCAGTGTTCAATTCTCATGAAAAAAGGAGAAATTTTGGAGGACAAAAATCCATTTCTAAATGGATTATCCAATTTTCTAATCAAGGGAGATGGATTGTCAACTACTAATTATAAAATTTTTTACTTAAGAGATGAATTTGCATACGAACCGATGTATCTTCGTCTGGAATGCTTGAATTTTTCGTAGGAGAAAGTAATCTTTCATCACAGAAGAAAAAAATTTATTCATGTCGAAAGAACACTTCTTCCCTTATGGCATTGACATTTTTAATATTGGACTTTGCATGTCGATAGGTGGAGTCAAATTTATTGCCAGATATTACAATTCCGATGTGACCATTCCGGAATGACAGCCTTATTGATTGAATTCAAACACATTTTCTGGAGCCTTGTACAAGTGAGATTTTTGAGTTTGCTAGATTCGAATTTGACATCAGAAATTACAAATTGAAATTACCAGACTTCACATCAAGTGAAAAGACTCAATATAATATATCTGCATGAATTTCAAATATGTTGAAGATATTATGATAGAAATTTCGAATTTTTTACAGTTGGATTTGTAATTTGGGATACGTGAGAAAAAAGCCGAATCAAAGATTGTGTAACGTTACCGATTGAATCGGAACAAAAGAACTATAATATTGTGAGATCCTACTAGATATTTGACGGCACTTTAAAAAACAGAACGTGTTTACAAGTCACCGCTCTAAGAAGAAAGAGATCGAATGTTTTTAAAAAATCAACTTTTTTCCTCAATAATATTGTCGAACGTATTCTCTTAGCATAAAGGCACAGGAGACAATTTAAATAGGTACGCCCGTAAATCAGAGGAGAAATTCTAAACTCCAAAATTGAAGGAAGTGGAGAGATCGTTGTGAAAGAAGGTTGTAAGCCACTGGATTCGTTGCATTACTTAAATTCACATTTAAATTTAAGTATTTCTAATTCTTTTTCTTCGAATAACTTAGAATTCTGTTGATCGTGACGACTTTGCACGTTATTGCAAGATAAAGACCTCGTTGTGCGAGCAAAGTTTTGAGAGATTGTTTGGAACTATTTGATTTTCAAAATTAAACCAACCTTGAATTTTTCCATCGTAACGACTTTGCACTTTATCTCATGGTGATGACCTCGCTGTGCGAGGAAATCTGAGCTTGCATAAATTGCCTTTTTTAAAGATGAAATATGTTTAGTGCGCAATCGTCTCTCCCTTGAGTGAATCCATAATCTTTGCTTTTAAAAAATTAAGCTTAATTGAAATATTGAATTGCGAAATGGTTAGGGCTATTTTTAATGTTTAATCAGTATTGGATTCAATTTATTATATTGGCTATCATCCACTGAACAGGACACAGAAAAGGCAAATTAAACGAGACTCTCAATGATTTTGAATGTCATTAAAACAAGTTTGAAATGCAACAGCGCTATTACTAAAAATTAATCTAATTTTTAGTAGTTTCAGGGCCTTTTATGTAAAATTAGCCAGATGCGTGGAAAAATATTTATGAATTCAAGAAATAAAATTATCCCCGGTTTAAGGTACGATCTTTGAAAGATAACCTAAATAATAATCTATGACATGGAAGAGAATCAGTATATGAACCTCGAAACATCAGAATATCCGTCAGTTACGATTATCAACCGCATTCTCTATCAAATCCGTTTCTCCTCTGCTTCCGTAAAATGAAGGCCCCTTCTATCCTGCTTGTCACCATTGCCGTCATCTTCAATTATATTGGTGGGTATATAACAATAATTATAATATGTCTCGGCAAACGAATTTTCATCAAATCATGTTTCTTGGAAATGGCTTTCGTGGTTGTTTCAACCATTAAAAATTGTACCAAAAAAATCTACCGATTTCGACCCAAAGATACAAGATAGGAGGGGATATTTTAGGAGAAAGAGTTTTTCTGAATTCAAGGACCTCCTTAATTTTTAACCTTAAATTCGAAATCTGCCTTAAGCTGCGAAATGAGCGACAATTATCTCGAATTTATCGTGCATAATAATTTCAGTCTCGTTCTCAATTTTTACCAAGGGAACTGTAATAAACTGCTTACAACCAGAGTTTCCAGTTATAAATAAAAATGTCCAAATGTGTCTGTAGCGGAGATTTTTTGGATTTTGTTCTCAAAATTTAACTTGTGCTATGACTAGAGAGAATTTAAGCAATGTTCGAAAATCTACAGGATGCAATCTGCAACATATAAACTTTTATTTAGGTCGAAGAAATAAAATAGGAGAAGCATAACGGGTATTCAAGTTATAGATCATGGTGTTCAAGTATGTTGATGGTCAAAGTTTCTTCTGTGCTTTGTGCCTCAACTTCTACTCGTGCTCAGAAAGGATTATTTCTTGAAAAAGTTTCAAATTTAGACGAAATGTAATCCTTGAAATGTTCCTTGAGTTGAAACTGACACAATCTGAACAAATTCTACTGGTCCATGAGTTACGATTGAAGGCCCGGGGATGCAGTATCCGCTTTGGCGCTCGAGCACGCGGAAGAATATTGTCCACAAAGCAAATTTGTTAAATTGTTGAGATTCGACTTTTCACAAACCATGGTTGAAGAGAATTCGATTGCGCATCTTTTTCTAGTAAAACAATCAAATTCAAAGGGTGTATCGTTTCTTATTAATTCGAAGCAAATGTAAGTCTTTGCTAAAAAATAATTCAACACTCTTGCGCTCAACTCACGAGATAAGTGCCGAAGATCGATATTTTGTCTCAAAAATTATATGCAGCATACTTCAACACATTCTCCGACTGATAGAGTGTTTACAAAATTCAGAAAAAATTCATGGTCGTATCGTAAATTTTCGACAATATTTTTCCGAAATCTTGGATGCATATATACAAACGATAGAAATTGTGTGAGGAATTTTTCAATTTTGGTAACTCTCAGTGACCAAAATGTTGCTGAGGAATCAAAGAAGTTTGTCAAAAAGTTCATAATTATATTTGGCATGCTTATAAGAAGTATAGGAATAGAGAAAGTAAAATTCTTGCTAGACGCAAGAGTAAAAAAATAAATCGTTTTTCTTCTTCACAAAAAAAAGTTCAAAAGTTTTGTGCAGGAAAATGTTAAGCGCAGGAAATGTGCAAAAAAATGCTAATTGTTCAATCAAAGAGGGAAAAAAATGAGCCAAAAAATGAAGGCTTCAACTTTATAAGTTTCCATTCGAAATGGCTGGCTCACGAACTTAGCCTTTGGTTTTCGACACGTGAGGAGTCCACCAAAAGGCAATCCAACAGAATAATTTTATTCGAAAATATCGTGTCCATAGCAACAAATACATACGCACATACACACTTGCATACATGTATAATACATACATACTTACATGTACACATACATACGTACAGGCACACACATTTGAATAATATTTGTTCTTATCCCTACATTATTCATAACATATGAAGTTGGAATAAAAATGTTAAATACTTGTTTTTAAAAAATTCCTCATCCTTACGGAAGTCGTGAGTTCGATTATTTTTTCGATTGCTGCCTTCGAGCTTTTTAAATTTTGCGATGAAATTTGTTTTGTAGAATAAGATAATTTTTTGCATACATTTGCTTTTAACAGGCAGCATATCATTCAGTTACACGTACCGGAAAAATCCAAAAATTGCCGTAAATACTTAAATCGGTGCAAGATGCAGACCTTCTTTCGTTTTCTTCTTTTGACTTTCGCGGTGTTTCCTGAATTAGTTGGTAAATATGATTGTATGATACTATCTTTCAATGATCTTCTGCATCGAAAATTCATATAACTCAATCAAAGTACAAATCAATAGATGGAAGAAAAACCTATTTAGGTTGAAGATTCAACAATTCGTTTTCAATTTATTGTATTCTGTTGTCAATTCGTCTCCTATGTTAGGAGATACATCTTCCTGGCAAGACGGTATTTTGTTGTTTTTGAAAATTGACTTTTTCGCCGGAGGAATGATGTAAATCGTTTGCCATTACCAGGCTTCAACTTCTTATTAATAGAATAACAACTATCCCTTGACATATTTGCATAAAGTTGAGTCAGGACTGATGCTGAATCCGCAAAAGTCGATCATTTTGACTAAACGATGATAATGGGAATAATTTAAAACAGTTTAATACCCGAAGGTTTCACTGTACGTGACCGAAGTTCTTGGGCGTGATACCTTCCAAGAATCCAACTTCTGTGTTTGACTATTGATACGTATCCTACATAATACATATTATATTAAAGAAAACGTCCCCTTCTTTTGGACGGTCCCTGAAGAAAATGAAACAGGTCGTTCTCACATGGTAACTTTTTGTTTGCCACCCCTCAAATGATACTGTAGGGATAAATTGAGTAAACCTAATTCAAAGTAATAAACTAATAAAGTGATTTATTCAACAAGATTAAAAAACAAGCGTTTAAATATACAAAAAGGTAGAAGACATACATTTGAGCCACAGTGTCACGCCGCGGGCCAGCTTCGCACATAATCTCTCCGCACACCCACACAGCATATTCTAGCCTAAAATTATAGGTTCCTAGCTTGCCCACCAAACCGCGCTACACCCTTAGCAAGGCCCGAAAGGTGGGGAACTCAAATTTCACCCAACAATACTAATAAGTAAACTTGTATCATCCTTGCAGATACAGGGCGTGGAAGTGAAGGACACTCGGCTGAAGGGCATGCAGGTGGAAAAGAACCAAAAGTTGAACCTGGATCACCCGAACCGCCAGAGGAAAACAGTAAGAATTATCGAATAAATCGTTAGTTTTCTCAAGAAAAGCGTAAAATAGATCTGACAAATTTTGCTCCGTAATTTAGGGGAATAAGAAAGAAAAACTTGAATAATAAGGCCATGATTTCAAAAACCTCATCTTGTATACATGCCACCGTGAAATGAGTGACCACATGCACCACGAAATCACAACGACGGGCCAGCGAAACCCTCGTGTGTCTTAAGGACACGGAGCGACCCAAGTATGACTGCCTAAAAATAGGCAAAAGTAGCATCTCCTGTGTGATCCTTGCATAAGGCAGTATCCCACAGGAGAATCTCTGTAGCGCAGACTCCGACTCTTCCCTCTCCGAAGTCATGATGTAACACCGCGAGCGTAGGAGTCGGGGATGTGCTATAAAAAGAGCAACTCGACAGCAAGAAGGCTGTCTGGATCTGG
>WSXT02169006.1:0-23285 GCA_011762715.2 Neuroterus valhalla | reverse complement strand
TGGAAAAAATCGTAATGTTGGTATAAATTCAATATCCATGGTAGAAAATCTTTTTCTTTTGGATTTTTGTTTTCTTCAGAAAATCAACTAGTGGGTCGGAAATTTTTTATTTTCTCGATAATTATGTTTTTTGTTGACCATTTTTTGTTCTTCGTAGAAAATTGATCTTTTTGGTTGAACATGATTCATCCTGTTGAAAATTTGTCTTTCTGCTTGGAAATCCAAGTATCTAATCAAAAATGCATTTTGTCAAAAAATGCTGTATCTTAAATTAGGAGATAAGGAAGTGGAATCAATTGAAATGGACCTTAGCACTATTATTTTATTAATGAAAAATCCGCGTATTATGTTGACCGTTTGTCTATTTTAATAAAAAAATCATTTCCTTGCCTAAGAATGGATTTATATTGCCCTAAAATTGAATAATTAAACTTCGAAAATTAGGAATTCACATCGTCCTAATTTTCATTTAACACATCAATCTGAAATGAAAGAATATTCTCCCTTAATTTTGAGAAAATCCCTCTAATTTTTTTCTGTTTTGAGATTATCTTGTCGAAATTGCAAGTGGCACACAAGTTCGCTACTCAAAAATATTGTCTTAATCCCCGTGTTCTCATAGAATCCACCCCACATTGCTCAATCATCACCAGCAATTTTTTTCTCTTCTCATAACCTGCCTTCTCATAACCCCTTGGAATAAAAAACAAAGAAAAAAAACTAAAACTTTAAATGGTTTTCATGGGTAGGCCAACCCCCTGATTCTAAAGCGTGATTACTTTTGTCTCGACCCTCAAAATCAGCTTTTTTTTTAATCTGTTACTTTTTGTCGCGTGCAAAATCAAGCAAACCTCAAATTAGTCGCCACCCATCGTCCTCAACTCGTTCTGTGTTTTTGGTACCGCACCAAGTGGGGCTTTAAGTTAGGGTTTCGGTTCAACACTCGGGATCACCCCACATGTAAATCATCGCTACTTTTGTTCTATGAACAGAGGGGTTGGTATGTTTAGAATGGGCCACTTACTTCACGATGTGGTTTTTAATCCTTCCTTTCTTTTCTTCTTTCCCTTCTCTTTTCTTTATTTTATTTTATTTTTCCTGCGACGCTGTGTTTTAGCTCTGTCACACAACATCAAAAGGGGAGATATATTTGCAATTAATGAATAGAATTTTGAATAGGATTTCAAATTAGAATTTACATAAAAAAGGGTTCATTTGAATAAATGAATCTACGAAACTAGAGATCGTCCAAATGAAGCTAAACACTCTAAAATGCCTCTATTGAATTTTTACAAAATAAGATAGAGAGAAAAAGAGTAGGGCTAAGTCAACTCGATTGATGGACGTAAGATACAAATTTGAATTCAGTTTCTAGTCCAATTCTAAAATTCAAATTATGTTTAAAAAAAGAAAATTTTTCTCCACAAAGAACAGTATTTGATCCTGAATTGGGCTCTACTCGTTTTTAGTGACGAAATTCGAATTCAAAAATTTTTCTAGACAAATCTTTGTAATCATCATATATTGAAGACTGCTTGATATTCATGTAATTGAAAATAGTGAAGCGAGGCTAAGTTCAGGGTTAAGTTTTACCATTTAAAGTTTTAGATTGTGAAAGAAGTGCTGGTGTTTTGACTAATCAATGTAATAAGGTAAATTTTTTCAGAACAATAGGGGTCAAGGCAATTGCTCCAAGTGGCGAACTTGTGGTTTACATGAAATTTTGACAAGATCTTTCAAAAATAGGAAAAATGAGGAGATCTTTCAAGAAAACAGTGCTAAACTCAATTTGAAATTATTCAAATTCCTAATCTCTAAGGTTAAATTATTGCATTTCTTGGAAAAAAATGTAATTTTGATTTGACACTTGGATGTTCAAGTCAAAATACACATTTTTAACAATATCAATCAATATTCAACCGAGGAGATTAATGTTTTCTGAGAACAATAAATGGTCCACAATCACATGAATTTTTAACCAAAGAGTTGAATTTTCAAAAAAAAATTTTTGTCCTAAAGTGGTGTAAGACTTGAATTTTCACAATATTTTTTGAAAATAGAAGAAATGAGAATCTGCAAAAAATGGTGATAAACTAATTAAAGAACGATCAATATTCCTAATCTCTTAGTTTAAAATATTGAATTTCTGGACAAGATGCATTTCCAATTAGACACTTGAATTCTAAAGCAAAAATATGATTTTTTAACAAAATAAATTTATGATTTAGCAAGAAGATATATGTGTCAGGTAGAAAAACACATAGTTAACGAAATACATGGATTCGTAACCAAACAGTTGAATTTTCCACAAGAAAGTTTAATCCTCAACAGGTATATCACTTGTTTTTTCAAAAGAGAAGAAATGAGATTTTGCACGAAAATAATGTTGAAATCAATTTAGAATGATTTGACTTCCTCACCTCTTAGGTTAGATTCTTGCATTTCTTCGAAAAATAGATGCATTTTTGATTAGACACTTAGATGTTCGACCAAAAAAAACACATTTTCAATAATATCAATCAATGTTCTACCGAGAAGATTAATTTTTTATGAGAACAAGAAATGGTCAACAATTACATTAATTTTCACCCAAAAAATTGAATTTCCAAGAAGAAACTTTTACCCTGAACTAGTGTGTCACTTATATTACAAGATTTTCTGAAAACAGAAGAAATGAGGAATATGCACAAAATAGTGCTAAACTCATTTAGGAACGATTCACATTCCTCATCTCTTGGTCTAAAATATTGAATTTCTTGACAAGATGCATTTTTAATTAGGCGCTTGAAATCAAAAGCAAAAATAAGAATTTTCAACAAATAAAATCCATGATTTACCAAGACGATATATTGTTCAGGTATAACACCCCATAGTTAAAAAAATACATGAATTGTTAACCAAATAGTTGAACTTTCAATAAGAAATTTTTATCCTAAACTGGTGGGTCCCTTACATTTTCATAATATTTTTTGAAAATAGAAGAAAAGTGATTTTGCACGAAAATAGTGCTAAAATCAGTAAGAAACGATTCAAGTTCCTGATGTCTATTGTTGGAATATTGCATTTCTAGACAAAATAGATGCATTTTCGATTGGATACTTGAATACTCAAGCAAAAAGACCAATTTTCAACAAAAAGAAATCAATGTTTAACCCAGAAGATAATTTTTTCACGAAGAACGAGAAATGGTCAACAAATTCATAGTTTTCTAATCAAATAATAGGATGCTCTTCCAGAAAGTATAATTCTCAACTGGTTATCACCCACATTTTTACAAGATTTTGTGAAAAGAGAAGAAATGAAATTGTGCACGAAAATAGTGCTAAACTCAATTTTGAACGATTCAGATTCCTAATCTCTGAAGTTAAATATTTCCGTTTCTTGACAAAATAGATGCATTTTTCATTTAACACTTGAATTTTTAAGCAAAGAGACAAACATTCAACAAAATAAATCGATGATAAACTAAGAAGATATATTTTTGATGTAGAAAAACAGATGGTGAACAAAACACATACATTTTAACCAAATAGTTGAATTTCTAACAAGAAAGGTTATTCCTCAACTGGCATATCACTAATATTTTGACAAGATTTTTTCAAAGAGAAGAGATGAGCTTGTCCACAAAAGTAGTATCAAACTCATTTAGAAACCTTTCAAATTCCTAATCTCTAAAGTAAAAATATTGCATTTTTGAAAAAAAAGATGCGTTTTTGATGGGGCACTCGAAGGCTCAAGCGGAAAGACAAATTCTCAACAAAATAAACCAATGGTTAACCAAGAAGATAAATTTTTAGGTAGAAAAACCGATGTTTAATAAAATGCATACATTTGCAACCAAATAGTTCAACTTTCAACAAGAGATATTATAATCATATAATTTATTTTATATATATATATATGTATTATAATTACAAGAGATATATTTGCCACTTTTTTTAAAAGAGAAGAGAGGAGATTCTGCACGAAAACAGTGTTGAACTCATTCAAAAATGGTTCAAATTCCTAATCTCCAAAGTTAAAATTTTGCATTCTTTGAAAAAATAGATGCATTTCTGAAATAGACACTTGAATGTTCGAACAAAAAGACCAATTTCCAACAAAAGAAATCAATGTTTAACCGAAAAGATTTATTTTTCAGAAGAACAACAAATGGTCAACAATATGATGAATTTCTACCGAATAGTTAGATTTCTAACAACAGGGTTCAATCATCAACTGGTGTTCACTCAAATTTTGACAAGATTTTTCGGAAAGAGGAGAAATGAGCTTGTGCACGAAAATAGTGCAAAAATCAATTTAGAATTATGTGAATTCTTTAGGTCTTAGGTTAAATTATTGCATATCTTAGAGAAATATATGCATTTCTGATTTAACACTTGAATGTTCGAACAAAAAGACAAATTTTCAACAACATAAATCAATGTTTAACCGGAAAGACTTATTTTTTAGAAGAACAAGAAATGGTCAACAATAACATGAATGTTTACGAATAGTTAGGTTTTGAACAAACAAGTTTCATCCTGAACTGTTGTATCACTGAAATTTTGACTAGATTTCCCGGAAACAGACTAAATGATATTCTGCACAAAAAAAAAGTGTTAAACTCAAATAAAAACGAGTCAAATTCCTAATCTCAAGGGTTGAAATATCGAATTTGTTGAAAAAATAAATGCATTTTTGATTGGGCACTCGAATCCTAGAGCCTAATTAGGAATTTTCAACAAAATGAATTAATGATGAACCAAGGAGATATATTCTTCAAGTAGAAAACAAATGTTCAACAAAATACATAAATTTTTAACCAAATAGATGAATTTTCAAAAAGAAAGTATAATTCTCAACTGATGTGTCAGTACAAATCTTGACAAGATTTTCCGAAAACAGAAGAAATGAGTTTCTGCACAAAAAAAGTTTTAAACTCAATTAAAAACTGGTCGATTTCTCTTTTCCGAAGACAAACCAATGGTCAATAAGATACATAATTTTTAAACAGATAGTTGAATTTTCAACATGAAACTTTTGTCCTCAACTGGTGTTCCACTTAAGCTTTGAAAAGATTTTTTTAACATAGAAGAAATGAGATTCTGCACGAAAATGTTGCTACAATCAATTTAGAACGATTCAAGTTCCTAATCTCTAACCTTAAAATATTGTTTTTTTTCAACCAAAAATGATGCATTTTTGATTGGACACTTGAATGTTCAAGCGTAAAGACAAATTTTTAACAAAATAAATCAATGGCCAACCGAGAAGATTAATTTCTGAAGACAAAGAGAAGTTCAATAATTATTTAAATTTTCAACCAAATGGTTCAATTTCCAAGAAAAAACTTTAATCCTCAATTAGCTTGTCACTCAAACTTTTACAAAAAGTCAACAATTAAATGAATAATTTCCTGTATGAAATATCAACTTCAAGTAGGAAATACATAATTATATAGCCCAAAATAGTTGAAAACGCAAGTTCGATTCAAAACCCGATGATTTTCGTTTAAAAGAACCCATTTCCTAACATATAACGTAACCTCAAATTGTCTTAAATTTTTCTTCTTATGTAGATAGCTGGTTTATTGGGAGCAAAAAAAGTTTGCTAGAAACGATTAGGCAATGTAGTTCAAATTCTTGAAAAACAATACCGATTTCAACATTACTTTCGAACAGAGCTAATTACCCAATGGTTGATTAAAAATTAGAATCCGAAGAGAACTCTGATCATCAAACAATAATAATAATAATTATGAAACCTATTCTGCTAGTTATGAATACACCTTTTTCACTTTATAGTATTGGGTAACAAAACCCAAAAAGTCATTTCTCTTTTAGTTAAAAGTTTAATTAATAATCTATTGGAAAATAAAAAATTTCTCGTTGTTACTGACCTGTTGATGGCCAGGACGAGACTGAGGCTGGGAGAGAGCCTGGCCTGCATGGTCTACTTGCACCGCTGAAACTATCACAAATTGTTTTTTTATTTCGCCCAAAGTTTGGAAATAATTTGTTTGATAACAATCAATAGAAAAACAGACAACTATAGCAGTAACAATTGCAAAGACACAGCAAAGGAACTCTACGAATTTGTAGACAGGACGAAAGGGTCGAAAACGAAGAAGCTAATTATTAATTTTAATAATCATTTTAATTAATTAATTCAAGGTACATTTAGGAGACCAATAAACAGGCCAAACTCTCCTCGGCTCTCAACCGTAGCGTCCAACTTAAAATTTGTAGAATTCTTTTACAGTTTAACAAGCCACTTTTATTGCATAACCTTAAATTGTATCGGAAATTTCTATTTTCATTGGGATTCAACATTTTTTTATTAAAAATATAAATTTCTGGTAGAAAATGTCAACATAACCTGAGGTTTTGGAAAATTTGTGGATCTATTCTGTAATCTGAAGATTTTTCAGATCATGGAATACCAACTTTTGACAAAAAACACTAGCATCAAAAAAAATTATTCAAAATTGAGAAAATTTTTTTAGCCTTATTTATCTTCGTTCAGATAACATATAATCGTAGAACTACGAAAAAATAAACTTTGATTGTTCCGAAATGGAAAATTAATTGTTTTTTACTTAGGATACCGATTAGCAGCGTCAAACAATAACATAACCTGAAACTGTTGGAAACGGTTAACCTTCATGAAAATATAATTTTCACTCAAGAAGAATATCAACTTCCGAAAAAAACAGGCCTAATTCAAACTTCTAAAAAAATGATATATATTATCTGAATCATATAAACTCCTGTTAGAAAATTCAAATTTTCGAAGCAGAACCACAATTCAGCAAAAGGTAGGTCTCTTTTTCAACTGTACATTTTTTTAAAGATTTTAAATGATCCAGTTTCTTTCAAGGATGTCAAAATAACCTTAAATTAATCAGAATTTATAAATCTTAACTCAGAGTCATACTAATATCCAGTACAAAACGTCAACATAACCTAAAACAACTCCAAAATTGTAAACCTTCTTGGAAATCACTACCTATCTCCAGTGGAATTTTCTGAAACGATCTTTAGCATATACAATTTTTCGACTTACTTTTTTTTTATTGACTTTTTACTCAAAATACTGAATAACTGTATTAAAAGACAATATAACCTGAAACTGTAAAAATTGTATTTTTTCTGAGATCTCCATTGATCGCCTGTATAAAAATCGCTCATATTCTAATTTTGTTGAGAAAAAAAAAATTTGTCTGGAACTCATTGATTTACCTCTAAAAATATACATTTTTCGTATGTAATACCAACGTAACCTTGAATTATCTCGAATTTTCAAATCTTCAAAATTTGATTTTTCCTTTCGGAGGTGCGAAGTATCGGTTCGAAGTGGCACTTATTTTTATGAAAATAATGTTTTTTGTGCAACATCACTAATTTTTGCTTCAAATGTTGACATAACCTCTAGTATAGCATAAAAACATATAATTTAAATTTTGAATCTTCTCTGATATACGATGAAAACGTTTGGAATATTCCGAAGTTCATTTTACCTCATCACGTCAGATTTCTGCCATAATCTCATTTTTGGGTGTATATGGAGGCTTTTCGAGGTTATATCGAATACCTGACATAATCAGGTAGAATGGACATTGGATTCGTATTCAGTGATCCAAAAAACATATAATATTGTCCGGCACCTATCCCAGCATTATTATTTTCATTTCAGGGTGCCTTTGAAGACTTTTTGAGGTTAAGTCAAAAACCTGACATGCTGGGGGTTTTTGGACTTCCGATTTGGTTCCAGCGATACAAAAAATACATGAAATGGTCCGACACATAGCCCAGCATTCTACTATGCATTTCAGGGTGCCTTTGGAGACTTTTTGAGGTTACTTTGAAAACCTGTTGTGCTGGGGTTCTTCGGACTTTGGATTCGGTTTCAGCGATCCAAAAACCATATAAAATGGCCCGGCACTTAGCCCAGCATCAAAATTTTCATTTCAGCGTGCCTTTGAAGTCTTTTTAGGGTTATGTTAAAAACCTGAAGAGCTGGGGTTTTTCAGACTTTACAAAACATATAGTAAACATGGTCCGACCTCCGAACGCTACGATGTATTCTTTCTGTATGGCTGTGTCATTCATTAGTAATGCCGATAGCAAATGGAAACGATGATATAACCTCAAAATAAAAATGTTAAATGTACAAAGGCAATGTAGCCCAACATTGTTTGAAAATCATATATGGTATAAAAGACGCTAACATAACCGAGAATCGTTGATAACCCATCGCCATTATTAGGTGAGGGGTAGAAGTAGAGGAAGTGAAGAGTGTAGGTAAATAGGAAACAATGGAAAAATTGATTAGTAAGGAAATACTGTATGGATTTTTGTAGAAAACAGACGATTTGATATGGTAAGATGGATGTAAGTATAAGTTGAGGGAAATATCAATAAGGAAAGGATAAAGGGGAAAATTCTTCTTTCACTCTCTCTCAGAAACAGTAAAGAAAAGGCTATCGGAAGGATAGAGGTAAGGAGTACAAAAGTATTAAGAAGGAATAAGAAGGATTGATCAGTGTAGGGAATGGTGATGGAACTGAAGAAAAAGACGGGTTAGGGAAAAACAAATATATATGAATGGGTTCAAACAACAAGAATGAGAATAGGTTCGAGCAGATACAAGGATAGCAGTTGAGAGGTAAAGGATTGTAGCAGCACATCCTAATAGAGAGGCTACAGATAGAAGGCGTTTGGTGGGATTAGGACGAAAAAATATAACAGTCAGCAAAATGTTAGGGGACCAGGAAAAAGGCTTTCTTAATCCTCATCCGAAGGGAAAAATGAGGAATGGTAAGAAACGGGTAGGTGATACAAGAGGGAGAGAGGAGGAATAAAACGGGCAGAGCAATGGGGGCAATGTTGATAGACTTAAAGAAAGATTCGACAGGAAGAAAATAGGAAATTGATAGAGAGAGAAAAAAGAGGAGGAATAATGGAATAAGACATCAGGATGGAATATGATAGGTAAGAGATAGTTGGAATATAAAATAGAGATGTGGAGGAGGAGAGAGAGGAGTTGAGGGAGTCAATTGAAGTAAAGGAAGAAGGGATGAATCTAATAGCGGAATCTGGATGAAGAGGAGGAATAGGTAATAAATTGTGAGGGGACGAAGCATGAGGCTCTCCTTGTCATCTTCCAGGAAGGAAAATAACAAATAGCATATAGAAATAAGAGACGAGAAAGAAGAAGACAATGTAGAATTCGCTTGCGTATCTTAGCTGGTTAAGGGAGAGAAGATTTCAAAAAAGGTTTGCTCAAGAAAAGCGCATGAAATATAAGGAGTCATAGAAGAGACGATGATGATGGAGTATAATTTCCTTCACTTGAAGAGCAAAGAAGAGGCATGTAAGAACTATGAGAGGTTATGATAAAGTACATAAAGAACGGAGCAGTGTAAGGAATGGTAATGATAAGATAAGAAGAATTGATAGGAAACAAAAAATAGGGAAATAGGTTCAAAGAACAAAAAAGGGTAAAATAAAGCAGGGATAAGGATAGCAGATGTGAGGTACTAGATATTAGAGGTGCATCCTAATAGAGAAATGGTGGGTAAAAAAGAAGAGTTCAGATTGTTGATAGAAGGTTATAAAAGTAGGGGTGAATCTAATCATAGGGGGATTTATTATTAGTTTTATTTAGTGGATTAGATTAATATTTACTCTCTCTTAAAAGCCACTTTTCCAAGCCTTCAAATCTCAATATCCCATTCGTTCTTTAACCCCAAAAAGAAACTTTAGCTCTGCTTCAGCGAAAGGTAAACAAATGCTTTCAAAGAGGGTCAAATCGCGTCCAACATTCGATCCTTTATTAAAAGTTCCCTTCCATTCCTCACTCTAATTGAAAAAATTGTAGCAAATTGAGTGAAATTGAATCCCAAGTACAAATGAAGATTGTGACTGAAGAAGTTCGATTACAAAAGATCCGGCAACATCGGAAAATGATTTTTTCATGGGGCCTATGGGAGACCCTTGGATGTGTGGATATGAAATAGGTGGTATTGGATATTTTTTAACAACTGTGTGGGGAAAATATCATGTTTCTGTAAAGCCGACCCTCTTTACCCCTCTCTGGCGAGCTAAGGCACCCTTGGACCTGAGCTCACCCCCATAAACGATCGATCGCCCCTTAAACCACCCTCCATTGTTTCCAACACCCCAAGGCACAGGAGGAAGAAGAAGGCTCAGAAGAGTTTCGAAAAAAATTTACATTTCCAACGCAAGCTCCGGCTTACCCTACCAATGGTACGTGATAATGCGGAGTCGGTCAGGGTAGGAAAAACTTTATTTTGAAACGACTGCGGAAACCGCTTCTTTTGTATCCTTCGAGCCATCCCAAATAAGTGAGTTGGGTAATCTTTGAGAAATGAGAACCTTCCGGAAATTTGTTTTTTTCAAGAGATCAATCGGAGGACTTTCATCTTCAAGTTGAAGAGAGAGAATAGAGAGGAGGAAGCAGTGTGAGGAATGGTGATGAAACTAAAAAAAGATTTGATAGGGAAGAGAGAATATAGGAACAAATTTGAACGATAGAAAGAAGGATATATTAGAGCAGAAATAAGGATAGGAGATGAGAGGGAAAGGGTAGTAAAGGTACGTTACTATAAAGGAGATACAGTATTGAGGCATATGGCGGGAATGGGAAAGAGATGAAAGAGTTGATATAACGTGAAAAAACGGGGCGCAGGCTTCCCGAACCCACGTCAGATATAAAAATAAGAAATGGTAGGGGAAATGTTGGAAGTACAAAAGGCAAAGAGAGAGAATAAAAAGGGTCCCGTGCAGAAATTTCAGCGTGGTGCCGGCCGGGCCCACATCTGGCACAATGTCGCTCCAGTCGGGCAATCCTGCTAGCGCCAGATCCGAAATGAAATGCTCAACTCGATCGGAGCCAGACTGGCGCGTCCATACGGATGACCCGCTCTGACCCCGAGCAGATCCCTCTCTAGTTTTATTCCCCCAGCCATATTGTATCAAAACTTGGAAAGTGAGGTTATGGTTCTGTAAATGCTAAAGCAGCTACATCCTTTTTCAACACACAAAATGTTCAAGATAAAAATCTACCCAACTCTTTTCATGATAAAACAATACGACAAGACAAAACGTGGTTTGTATAATACTTAAGCGGTATTAACGACAAGAATCAAGACAAAAATCCGTTTGAGTTGTTCCGATTGAAATCTCAAGTAAATCTTTAGGACTAGAGGAGGGATTGTAATCCATTCACGAGCACTTCACGTTTATTCTTAACATTTCGTCAACTCGGTGTTTTTTTGAAAATTATTTTCGATGATCTGGTTATTCTCAATGAAAAACTTCCATAATTAACTAAGGTACATTAACGCAAATCTTCCGAATCGCTCCACGTTACTTTACTACGTGTTCTCTTTCTCAAGTTGCCTTTCCTGCAAAACAGTTGACTGATTCGATTAGAGACATTCGAGATAAGCGCGGTAAATTTAAACATGAACAGATACAAAAGATAACAATACCAACTTGATAATTGAATACTTCATATATAAGCAAATGTAAATATTTTGAATAGAATTCAAAAAATCATTTGAATTACTTCAAAAAATGTTGTTTGTTGTCTTCATTTCTTCACATTGTACATTTATCCGGTAATACAGCAGAAACACGGCTTTGTCGAATTTCCTCATTCTATTTTCAATTTTTATTATAATACCTCTAATTATTAATAGAAAACATGAACCAGTCAGGGTAAGCGAGATAATTATATTTTTTTCAATATTTTTTCGTTCTCAAGGGCTGTCTTGAACTTGGAAAAGCGGTCGGGTGGGGACGTGTACAAATCACGGAAGCCGTTTGAGGGGGAGGACAGCAAAATCTTACGCCTTTGTTAAGTTACATATACTTTCCATAGAAAAGCTTTGAGAAAGGGGGGAGGGAGAATTCAAAATAAAAAAAATACCCCTTACGAAATTTGTGCACGTCCCCGGTATGTTTAAATGTTTGGTTACATTTCTCTTAGTTCGTTACATAACCTCAAAATAAGTAAGTACGTGAAACTCTTATTATTCTCACTCAAGTATTGTGAGAAAGAGTTACTTTAGTCACATCCAACCTCCTTTCCAAGGTTTTTCAAAGCGTAACTTCTAAAAAATGACTTTATGTAATTAATCACATATGAAAAACAATAATTTTCTGGCCGCTCCGACGAATTCAGGTTTTCAATGATAAATTTAAGTAATTACATTAAAGATTATAAAAAACTTTTAAACCAATATTATTCAGCATAACGTCTAAATTATATAAAGTTTGTTTTAGATTTTTTGATTTTTCAAATAATATGGAATATGAAAAAGGAAAGAAAAACGAAGGTAATAGAAATTTGAATTATTCGAAAATTCTTATTTAGTACCGTACGGAATGCGAATGGGAAAGAACCTTCGGCTTTCATAAAATATTACAAAAAAGATGGCGCTGCAATTATTAGCAGTCGAGATTGCCCCGATGTGGTTCCGATCTGAACCACGGGAATAGCCATGCTACAGCCACATATGGCGAACCCGATCGGGGCCACATCGGAAATCTGGCCCACATTCGGCAATTTCTGCACGGGGTAGATTAAAGGGAGGAACGGTTATAGAATTGAGGAAAATTTGACCGAAAGGGAAGAAGATTAATATGGATAAAAAGAGCGAAAAGAAGGATCAATTTACACCTTCCGACGTTCCGACCCTAATCTCTTGGTCATCCTGAGGAAAATTAACCTCGAAAAGACAATTTCGGAACCAAAGTTGTGTATTAAAATTATTCGTTAGGGAATTCTCGAAAACGAAGGAGGCGCTCCATGATGGAGAGGTAACATTTTCAAAATGAAGAAGCGAACCGACAATAGTGAAAGGACGGAAACTAGGTAGGAGTGACAGGAAACTGTTTGACGAGACTTGAGGATTTGGAGATTGGTTGGAGAAGTCGTCCTTCGTGCGAAACCGGCGCGGCCTTTATTCGAAATCGTGCATGTGCAGGAGGATCCAGGGACTCGGTGGAGAGAAAAGAAAAGGCTTGAGCGTGCTAAGCTTGAGTGCCATGGACTATGGAGTAGTGGCTGGCCAAGTGGCCCTCGCTAAACCCGCGCCGCGTCCCGCACAAGTAAAGGAAGGCAGAAAGCAAAGCAGAAAGAAAGGTTTTATCTGCTCGCAGTTATTTATCGCTTTCCGTTGTAACGCTGGCGTTGGGGTACGACCAATCAGGAGTCAGTATCCCAGTACCAGTCCGCGCCATCCGCATACATTATCGTGCGGAGCCTCGGCCATTGTCTTTCCACCGTTGTAAATCACATTTTATTCCCTCGCTTACGGTTTTATTTTATTTATTTGTCGGAGAAACGTATCGCTACCGTACTCCTTGAGAGAGTGTATGCACTCGATCCGCGTGTAAACAGAGCCCTCACACGAGTCGCTGACAAGTGTTGGTAAGCGCGCTGCAAAACGTGTGAGCAAGGGGACCGGGACCGCAAGGGGCAACTTCGTAACGAACGACTTCGACTTACGACGATTTTTATTAAGCGAGCCGACCGAACGACCGACCGACCGATCGACCGCCGCGTCGAACTGTTTAACCAAATTCTATCGGTTGATTATCATCTTGCGCACTTTTTTCTCCACCTCAGCCCACTTCCACCTTCTCCCTCTTTTGAGATACCTCGGTATCAATACTACAAGCCGCACCAAATTTCAAACCAACACTCTCTTCGTGCCAAGCATAGCTTCAGTATTCCATAGAATAACTCGAACTCGTAGATAGGCCATAGGCGTCGAGAGCTCGATGCTCGAATTCCTACCTTACCTTCTTCAAGACCATTACGCAGGTCAAGTGGTTCATGTCCGTGCTGAAGTTTACATCAAACGCGTCCATAATTTTAAATCTCATCTTTATGGAAACAAAATATGCTGAAAGTAAACAAATGACTGCAAAAGGTGATGCAATTATGAAAAACATCAGTGATCCGTCCATGGACCCAATCACTGATGTAAGGGATATTTTGAGGAAATGGAAACTGGAGAACTACATCGAAATATTTCAGGGTATGCAATTGTCCTTTTATCTTCATCAATTCATGTACGTGAAACCTTTATTAAGAAGCATTTTTGTAGGACGCAGCTCATTTGAGGGCAAAAGGCAGTTTACAAAATTAGATTGCCAAAAAGCAACAGACAAATCGGAAATGTCCTGCGATAGAGATTAGGTTCTTCTCTGGTAATTATTCTCTTCTTCTAATCAAACATGTTTAGGCTCCATATATTTCATTTTGCCTTTGAATTAAATACATTTTGAACCTTTTGTTTTCCAGTCTGAAGCTGACTTTGATACTCCTCATCCAGATCAGAAACTGAAGGTTTACAGTAAATGTAATGATTTCGTTGCTACAGTTGTTGACGCTGTAAATTTGCAAAAATTGAAACTGCTGCTCCCGAGGATAGTTCAGTTTTATTAGTTACTAATTGATGTAGAACAAAAGATTATAGCCAAAATAAATAGGGAACTTTGATTCTACACAAAAATTACTAAATTGAACCACTTTTCTCTTAGTATACCCAATTTAATTTGAAGGAGGAGTACAGTTCGATGTCTATACGGATATATCAGAGAAGACCATCCACTCTCACAAAAGGCAAGAAGGAAGGGTAAAACGTAGTCAAAATTTCCTTCAAATAATACAATGAATGTATACAAAATAACGTGAAGTTTCGCGGGTCCATATTAAGTTAGTTCGCTCACGTCAAGAATAATCACTTGCGAGACAAGCAATAAAAAATGGAGAACCCCTTTCGTAAAACTTGAATGCCTTCCAGCTTGGCTAAGCTTTTGATTTCTTCACCTGATGGACTTGAAAAGTATTCACTTGTCATTAGCAATAAGATAAGAAACGCAATATTTGAACTGAGCTGATACACGCAATGCAATGAACACAACGCTTTGTTTTCCTCAAGGCATTCGGACATTTTGAAATGACGTCACAAGGGAAATACTATATTATATCCGTTCAATGCTAGAAGCAACCTAATTGAAAGGCCGGATAGAATAACAACTTCCGCGCGCGAGCCGGGTGGAGTAGCCTCTGAAAGTATGCAATCATCGTTATGAATTTTCGAAGGTCGCAAATTCGCTATTTTTCGCTAACTTTGCTTTCATTCACTTCCCACCTGTTTGATGCTTCTTAAAATTCAAAAAGCTACTTATTGTCCACTTTTAGCAATGAACCATTGAAACGCTGATACTGTTGAGGAAACACGTGCTCTTACTCGCTTCAAAATATTCTGAATATTTTATGTATTGGAGAGTTTTGTTTCAATGACGAAAGATATGTTAACGTTTTCCTGGTAATCGTCCCAAATAACACACAAACGTTTCGCAAACGTTTTTGAAACGTTTTTCGGCAAACCAAAAACGTTTGGAAATTTCGGTGATAAAAACGTTTTGAAAACGTTGGATACTTTGGCTGATTTCTGAGACTCAAGTGAACAAAACTTTCCAAAAACGTTTGACGAATAACATTTTGAGTGACTACAAATTCAACACGTATTTGGAAAAAGTTTAAAGTAAATTTGGTGAACGTTCAGAAGAAATTTGAGGAACGTTTAAGAAGTAAAATTACGAACGATCGAAATTACGACCGTATTCAAAACGTTTTTAAACGTTTGGTCGAAAAATGTATCCGATGAATCGCGTGATCTTACTCGCAAGTGGCAGCAAACTATGGTGATTACTACATATACCACTTTCAAACATATGCTTATAAGGAAAGACAATACTATCAAGAGCATATGAGCTAATAAAAAAATTTTATTTCTCGATCAAACGTTCTTCAAACCTTCTGAAAACATTTCTTAAACGTTTCGCAAACGCTTGACAAACGTTTCAAAACGTTTAATGAATGTTGTGTAATCGTTTGATAAATGTATTGCAAATGTTTCAGAGACATTCGGAAATCGAATCTGCTCAAATTTTGCTTGGTCTGACGTTTACCAAACGTTTTCAAAACGTTCATAAAAAGTTTTGTTCAGTCAAACAATCAAAAATGTGCGGAAGTATAAAAAAGTTTTGAGAACGTTTTAAAAACGTTGTTTCCAACCAAATTTACAAACGTTTTGATTACACTATTTTGATGGGTTACTCTTGAAGAAGAAGCAGCTTTCTCCAGTTTTAAGAAGCAGCAAACTGATCAAAAATGAATAACAGTTAAAGTTAGCGATAAATGTCGAATTTTTGACCTTCAAAAATGTGTAAATCTAGAAGTATGGACTCTACGAGATCGTTACTAGAGACGTTTTCATCCTGAAATGAGCCATAATTTTTATTTAAAAATATTCTAGCTAAAAACTCAAGTTCTTCATAATTCGTTTATTTATTTGCAATTTAAACAAAAGGTAATACGTTTATAAAAAAAAGTTGGACATATTTGGATTCAACGACTCAATATACTTAGGAATGGTTTCACGCAGTGAAATATTGTCCTCTTACCGTTGAATATATTATTAACTCTTCACAGTTCTGAAAGTATATGATGGAAATTCCTTAAACTTAGCAGATAGATACTTTGGATCGTTATGAACAACTGTTTGGTGACTGTTATGCATTTTTCGAAGATTTTGTTAATGTTTTTTTGATCGGAAAAGTTCACCCCAAACTTAGCGGTGATTGCATACTTTCAGGGGCTAGTCTGCCTGGCTCGCGCGCGGGAGTCGTTATTCTATCAGGCCCTCCAATTGCACTATGCAAGCATGAAAGAATAGCATACTAAAAAACGCGTAGATAGTGTCAAATCTCGTTTTCATTGATTGAAAATATGTGAGAAATAAACAAATCTCTGAGAGAAGTGGTACAATCATACAAAACATTAAACTAATTACTGGTGCAAAGGATGTTTTAAGAAACTGGAATCTGAAGAACTGCATCAAAGTATTACAGTTTAAGTGAGTTTATTTCCATTGCTATCAATTTATGTGTAAAACAAATTGAATCATTGCCGAAGAGCATCATACAAATTGGAAATTTCCTGCGATAAAGAAAAAGTTTGACTTTGGTAAAATAGATCCTCCCATTTGAAAGCTTTTATTCTTCAGTATTTAAAAACCTGCAAAAGAGAAGGAGTCATGAAACAAGGAAACCTTGAGGGCCTCCATAAAATATTTGATAGTAATATTGTAGCGTTTTGAAGAATATTCCAAAGTCCAAGAGCCGTGGAATATGGTCGCTTAAGGATAATCGTTGTAAGAGCTTAATTTCAGGGCGGCTGAGTACATGGAGGTACGATTAAACCAACCCTCTGGATATAAAATATAAATGGACAAAACGAAATAGAACTGCAAAACCGACCTCGTAAATCACGCTCGGCGATGTGTGCTGCTCGGAAGTGTTGCTCGGCTATCATCCGAGTTTACTTTTTTATTTTTATACAATAATCACCGTAGGCTGTGAAAATTTTATCCTTAGATTCGGATTCAACATTGTAACGCGACTTTATATCACTTTGCGTGAGTAGAAGATGTCCTGCCTGAAATTAGCCTCATATGACGCAGAAGAGAATACACATGACGCAAAAAAGAGAAATGTAACGGTCGAAAAATAAGCAAATATACCCTGTGCTCCTAATATAAAAATTTGTTTCTTATTGTACCCTGTTAAGTTATAGGCGAACAGTATGATTTTGAAAATTGCACCGCTTTTACACAATTATTGCCGTACTATGAACTTTTCCGGGAGAAAAGATAAACTCAAAGTTATTTTATTATAATAAGTGCATCGAAATTTTATCCATTAGGTCAGGAAACTTTTTAATGGCTGAATGCCTTGAGGTGCACACTCAGTGTTATGTACATTCCATCACGTTATATTGTCGTTGAATGACCGAGTATTTTGTTTAACTTTTTATTATTATTATTATTATTATTATTACATTCTCATCATAATAAGAAAGTATTAGTTTTTCATGAAAATCGACTTTCGCGGAATTTATGAAATCTCCACGTTTTGAGGTGTCTGTCTGCCTGTTGTCGTCGTTGTCGTCGCCTGTATACTCCATAACTTTTGAAAGACTAATCGGATAAGATTGCTCTTCGGCACACATTTTGAGCAACCGAAAAGACAAGTCGATTTCGTTAACTAGCTATTTTGGATCAAAAATGAAAGAGGGGGAGCATTTTGAACATTTTTTTGGACGTTTTTTTCCAAGGCTCAAAAATTGTAAGTACATTTTCTTGTAGAACGTATAAAGTTAAACAATTTATCCCAATAATTTTTTTCGATAAAGACAGAATTGTCAGAGTTATGGTATTTTCGAAATTCAGAAACATGGAAAAAGAAGAGAATTTTTAGCCAAATAACGCAAGATTGAAAAGAAAGTCAGAGGGATAAAATGTTTCTTCTTGAGAGGCCTACAAGATCGTGGATACAACTTTTTGAATTTTCTCAAAAAATCGAAAATTCCAATTTCGATCACACAAAAAACAATGAGAAATAATCTGTGAACTCGATAACTTTCTAAAGAATGATCATATTTGAACGTGCTTCGGCACCCATTTTGAGGGACCAAAAAACCAGTCGAGTCCGTTAAGCAGCTCTTTTGGATCAAAAATAGAAGAGGGCTCGGAGCATTTTGAAAATTTGTTCGGACTCTTTTTTCAAGACTCAAAAATTGTAAGTACAATTTCTTCTAGAACGTAAAAAGGGGAAAAAATCATCCTCATGATTTTTTTTATAAGAACCAAATTGTCAGAGTCGTAGCATTTTCAAAATTGAAAAATATAAAAGAAAATACGAATTTTTAGCCAAACAACGCAAGATATGGAAAAAAGTTTGAAGAAAAAAAAAATTTCTTTTTGTTGGCCCTCCAGGATGATCTTTACACCGTTTTGAGTTTTCTCGAAAAATCGAAAATTCAAATTACGACAAACAATGAATAATAAAAAATTGAAACATTCATTATTTGGTCAAACTATGCAAGGTACGGGAAAATATAAATGAACTAAACTTGTGCACCAAAAGGAGATCTACAAATTTGGTAAAATTAACTTTTTGATAGGACAAGTAGTTTTTGCTTCATTTATAAAAAAGCATATAAAAGATGAAAAAAATTAACTTTTTGACAATTGACACAAGCTTAGGAAAAATCAAATAGACGCAAGTTATCTAACAGGAGAATATCTTCAGATGTGTTATCAACGTCTCTAACAGGATATGTAGTATTCATTTCAATCAGGAAAAATAACTATAAAAATAAAATAATAAAGTTTTTGAAAAAATGACTAAAGATTACACGGAAGATTGATAGAGAAAAGGTATTCACTCGAAACATATCTGTAAATTTGTTATAATTTTTCCCATTGGACGCGTAGTTTTTGTTTCAATCGTAAAGAATAAAACTAATAATTAGAAAAATTGAATTTATAGAAAAACTACACAAAATGTGAAAAAAATTAGGCAACAAAACTTCTCCACCGTTTTGGACAAACTTTGATCGAGTGCGCAGCACGAGACCTGCGATGACGATGTATTCGTTAAAGCCGGAGAAGCTTCACCAAGGAGAATTCTCACTCATCAAATTAAAGTAGTCGACAGATCGCTTTTGAGTTTCACAAGCTTTTCATACAACTGTAGGGAGGTGCAAAGGTCGAGCGCATAGCGCGAGGTAAATTTATAACCGAGTGTGGAGCGCGAGGTGAGATTACTATGGAGCGCGAAGCGCGAGATTCCAAAGACGCGCGCGAAGCGCGCGATGAGAATGTACCCGCGCGGTGGACAGATTTTTTTTTTTAGAGGAGTTTCTTCAATCACTTTTAGGACATTCAGCTGATCATACCGATGTAAGCGACCTGGACAGAGTTTCTTGCAAAAATTTAGGTTATGCCCACTGAGTAGTAAAAGGAGACCCCACTCCCGGAAAATTTGGACGCGTAGATTCGTATCCAGTTAGTTTGCACTGTTCGTAGTGTCTCTTGCGGAAAAATGCGAAACCCTGTCGTTTTGTATTGGCGCTATGACAACTGATAAATCGCAAATGAACAATAAATAAACCACAAAAGAGGAAGTAAAGAAGAATGGAAAACCTAACTTTGTGAAACTTGAAAGCCACTAAGCTTGGATAAGCCATGAGTACTTCAGCCAGAAATCGTGTCAAATGTAGATATATCCTCCTCCTAGAGTGTCTGGTTGAACCTGGTTAGATGTGCATGCATTCTTATTTTGTAACATAATTATAGGAATGATAGTCGTTTTATTAAAATATGTGCAACACAGCCAACTATTTAGGAAGACGAAATCCAGCAACACTTTCTAGCTTTGATGGGAAGAATTCTTGATGATACACCTCTATATTTTGTTTAGATGATAATCAGCAAACATGACGTAGACCCTTTGGAAAGCGATATTTCTCAGGAAAATTGATCCTCGTCTCTCCTTTCAAGAATTAATAAGTTAAGAACACAGTATCGCTTTACGTAATTTTAAAAAGCACTCTGATTGGAATTGGAAGAGTCGGAGGGGTCGATAAAGTTAGGACGCTCGTGGAAAAAAATGATGGGGTGGCGAGAGGGTGTTTTGTAAAATAAGGGTGTTTTTCAGAATAAGGGTGTAGGAGGGGAGGGGATCCTATCGCATATGAGCAAATATAGAAATTCTCCTATAATCTGTATAATCGCCCGGCGTTGTCCTCCATCAATCATTCTCTACAATAAACTTAATATGATACGCCGAGGTAGACCTCATACAATATGTCGGACGACGTTGGCAAAGTTGAATGTATCTCACGTATTGCTAGTATGTCAATTTCCAGTGGCGTGGTGAAAAAATTTTAGGGCTTTTTTGTTTTTCAGTTTCCTATTCCTAAATTCCAGTTACTCAATAACTTAAAAAAATCAGTTGTTCCGAAACAGAAGCATCATCCGGTAAATAATCATCATTATCATTATAGAGATATATATCCTTTATTTCATCTGTATTAGTAGATTTGGAGTTCCTACATTGGAAATTTGAAAATTTAGTTTGAAATTCATTGTTCTGGTGCGCACGTTCTTGCTTTTTTTCTGAAGTGGCCAACTCGACGAAATATATCAATATTCCCCTCGAATCAACCAATCTTTTTTTGGAGTGCGCAACAAGAAGTAATAGACCCGTCAGCAGGGCTGAATTAAAGGCAAAATTTGACATTGAATGCAACGTTTTTAAAACTTTGCAGTTACATAAAGCATACTTACTTAATTCATAATGTTGATAAGCTACCCCGTCAAAGGTCGGGAACATGCGTATTTTTTGAAAACGACATTTTTTGAATAGATGCTCGAGAAAAAATTGAATACTTCTGCAAATGGACATTGAATTCAGTCCTCCAATATAAGATTTAAATTTCCGACCAATCTGAAGGTCCGGAACATGTTTATTTATGAATTAATTGAGGTTTTGTTAAAAACTTTTAGGAAAAAGTTGAAATAAAGTTGCAAACTCGCATAATCATTTAAATTATTGTTTAAAACTCAACGCGAGATTCGCAACCTCATTGTTCATACTTTGTTGATTTTCGATTCTTTTGTCAAGCATGGCTCAATGGAAAAGAATGTAATAATTTCGCAAAGTGGTTGCAATTGTCTAATATAATGCTACGTATATAGTGTTGAGTTTTCAACCCAACACGTGATAGGGAACTTGCTCAAATTTCAAATATCAAAATTTTTAGTTATTTCACTTTTTTTCCATTCTGAAAAAAGGTAATAAAGTTGCAAATGGGAGTATGATTAAAAAATGCCAATTTAGGATGCAGTTAAAAATTGCAACTCAATTGATGATTAGGATCGTATGGAAATGTCACATTTTTTTGTGTTTTTAGTAGTTCTGCCTTCTTATTCGCTCAAAAAATATATTTTTGTAAATTTGAGTTAGGAGCAATGAAATTCTACTTTTTAATTTATGAATTAAAAATTTCATACCTCTAAAAGAAAGTTTTTTGGCCAGTGGAGAGAAAATATCTTGAAATAACCCTCCTAACCTTTTCTTTGTTTTCAAAGCATGCTTTTTATAAATCATACGGACAACGATTTCCTCTAAATAAAATTACGGAACAATAGTTTCTAGTTGAGAATAATTTTTTAAATATTCTCTTTTAAAGTTTACAATACAAATTAATTGTTTTTTTTTTTCAAATCTCGTTTCCTTGCGGTCAGTCAATGAACTACTGAAATGCATGCCGCGATTTTGAAAACTATAAAAGTGTTAGTGTTTTACTTAGGTATTTGTAACAAGGTTATGAATTGAGGATTCATGATGGAGTCTGATGCTAATTGTTTTATTTGTGATTCTAATTTGTCAATTGGTGATACGGATCAAGTGAGGAAAAGAGGGATTAAAACCCTGATTAGTGGAAGGCGTCAGTCTCCTGCCAACATGCCAACAGCACGCGGTATTCCCGGACGGCCACCTATCTAAGTACTAACTGCGCCCAACGTTGCTTTACTTGAGCGATCGGACGGAAACTGGTTTTTCGAGCGTGGCATACATTGCATTGAATATTGCAATGATTAATATTGATAAATTATGCATGAAAAAAAATATAAAACAAAATAAAGGAATTCATTTTTCAATTTGGAATAGTTGAAAAAGGAATAATGCAGTTCGAAATTAATGGAAAAGTGTTACATCTAGATATAATTTAATAAACGGAATCGAATGCTTAATTATGTAAATTGACAGCTGCTTCTATCAAATTTGATAATTTTGAATAATATTTATAAGGATTGTATTATTTATCATTAACAATTTTTCATTTCAACAAACAGTCAAACATAACCTTGGAGTTTTCAAATTAATATATAAATTTTTTATGGAAAATTGTGATTTCAGTAATAACGCTATAAATATTTTTAATCTGGGGACGAGCAATCGGAAATGCGAATAGTTTCACCAAACACATTTTTTAAACTAATTCGATTGTTTCAAAATTTGTTCAAACTTTCTGTTATTTCAAACCGATTTTTTTTAATCTTAATTATTGAATTTTATGTCAGGAATTCGAATTCCTTATTTTCGGGTAAAAAGGATCTATCTGCGTTTGAAGTAGAATCTTTGTTTGAAATATAATATTTCTCGGGAAAATTATGATCATATTCGAAAATGCATGAGTTCGCGCTGAAAATACAACTTTTTTGGTAGGAAAATCATTTCTTTCAATTGAAGATTTATTATATTTATCTATTCCACTTGTAGTTGAAAATAAACTATTTAATGAAAATTTGTTTACAGTTTCGATTTGAAATCAATGTTTTC
>WSXT02168995.1:0-23285 GCA_011762715.2 Neuroterus valhalla | reverse complement strand
ATTCGTTCCTTGTGGGCCATGCGTTTATGGTCCCCAAAGTTCGAATGTGGTTAGTGCATGAGCATTTCTCCGTTTTTACTCCTTAGAAAAAAAAAAAAAAAAAAAAAAACTACTACTACTACCATCGGGCGCCTCCCCAGGTTGCGGATAGGGGAACGCTTCCCAGGAATGGGTGGTACCGGAAAAACTAAATACCCGGGGTGGAAAAATGCCAGCTAGGGGAAGAAACCCCGAATAAAAAATCAAGAATGAGTGAGTTTCTTAAAAAAAAAATACCCCAAGAGAGTAATAATCTCTTCATCGATTCCGATCGGGTGAAAGCCCCGGTGGTCGATGCCGGCCTTTAGGATTTTGGGGAAGACCAAAGGCACTCTACACGTAAGGGAGACATTTCCGGCGAGCGTGATACACGAAGCTTAACAAAAACGCTTCCTACGCAGCCAAAGCAGGATCCTCACGCAGCAGTTCGGGGGAAAGGGCTCACCAAACTTCTAAAGATGTGCGAAAAATCGGAAGCGGTAGGATGAACCTCGACAGCTGTGTGAAACGGGGGATGCAAATCATCGGCTGAAGATTGCGGAAACTAGGCACCCGGTGCCTGCTCCTTCTTACACCCCCCAGAGCCGGGATGCGCCAAGAAACCCTTGGCATAAGACACGTACGCCCATCAGTAAGCGTAAGAGGGGGGACTTGGGCACACCCAGCCCTAACGCCGAAGAAGCCTCCAGGCCCTTAAAGAGATCCACCTCAGAGGCAGATCAGACGTGGACATATGTGGAGAGGCCTTAGAAGAAGAAAAGGGACAAGCCCATTGCAGAAACGCGGGCAAACCCTACGGAAAAAGGAAGGCGCAAAAGAGCTCGCCACGAGGCAGTTCTCATGAAACCGGCGCAAGGCCGAAACTATGTAGAAGTAGTGCGGACTATGAAATCCAAAGTAGAGCCAGAGGACTCCGAAGTCATCATCAAAACTCTGAGGAAAACCAGACAGCGTGATGTCCTGTTGGAAATAGACGCAAACGAGGAGAACAGGCTTCAGTTCGGTGAAACTCTACAGCGATATGGGTAAGAACACCAAATAAAGTACCGATAGTCAGCTATGGTGCGGGAAACGGCTATGTTTGGGTTAAGATCGATAGCTACACCCTAGTGAGCTGCTTCTTCCTTTCCCCAAATGAGGGAATAGCCACCTTCCGTAATAAACTGGGCGACATTGAAAATTTTATTCGAAATCTGGATGGCGAAGTTATCCTGGCTGGGGACTTCAACGCCAAGTCCACCGAATGGGGTATGGACAGGTCCGATACGCGGGGTAGGGAGTTAGCTGAAACAGCAGCTGGCCTCGACCTCACAGTCCTGAACATCGGAAGCTCGACAACTTTTAGAAGACCAGGACATCGAGGTACTATACTAGATGTCACACTGGCAACTTCCAGAATAGCTAGCAGGGTCCAAGAGTGGAGGGTACTGGAGGATTACACTGCGATTGACCACAAGTACATCGCTCTCCTAATTGGCGATATGGCCAATCGCGGAAATCGAAGTCCCACTTGACATAGAATGAAGGGATGGAAAGTAAAGCAACTGGATGTGATCGTACCTACAGGGGCGATCAGCACGAAGGGCAAACTTTTACTTGAAGAACACGCTCCAACCGTCTCTTCAGAACGAGCAGCAGAAAAGTTGGTTTAAGAAACACTCAATTTCATCAAACAAGGATGCAATGCTCCGATGCTAAAACGCTTGAAACCGACCATTAGAGCCCCTGTGTACTGGTGGTCAAGTGAGATTGCAAAACTGAGAGCTGAATGTCAAAGACTCAGACGCAAAGCCCAACGATCGAGGAAAAATTCTTCAACATTTGAAGGTCGAAATGCCCAATATAAGCAAGCCAAGAAGAAACTTGGCCTTGCTATAAAGCAGAGCAAAGCTAATAAATGGGAGCAGATTTGTGCAGTCGTGGACAACGACGTTTGGGGTCTTGGCTACCAAATCGTTACCGGGAGAATCTTTCGAAAATCACCTGAAGGACCAAAGGATTGGAAGACGATGGAATCAATCGTGAACGCACTCTTCCCCGACCATCCGGAACAAACAAGCAGCGACTCTAATACCATAGCTGAAGTACCATGGTTCTCCGTCGAAGAGTTAAACACTGCAGTACTGAGCATACAGAATGGAAAAGCCCCTGGCCCTGAAGGAATATCCGTAGAGATTGTCAAAATTATAGCCAGGGACTGCCCACATCTGCTTCTGAATATGTACAACTCCTGCCTCCGGGTAGGGTTGTTGTTCACAGGTCCAGGAGGGTTTTAGTGTTAATTACATTCGATGTGAGAAACGCTCTCAACTCCCTCAGATGGGCCGACATGATAGACGCCCTCCAGCATAAGTTAAGATACCGCTCTATCTCTTGAACAAGATCGCAGACTATCTTAACAGGAAGAGCAGTTCGAAACAACAGATGGACAAAGCAGAAGCGGGTAACTTCTGGTGTAGTCCAGGGCCTGTACTGGGACCAGACCTTTGGAACGTCGTATATGATGGCGTTCTACGGATTGGTATGCCGGACAACTGTAAGCTGATTGCCTTCGCGGATGATTTGGCAGGAACAATCCTAGCGCGGGATGAGGACGAAGCCAGAGCGGAGGCATCCCTGGTTACGATGCTGGTAAATAACTGGCTAGGGGAACATGGGCTTCAGTTAGAAGCACAAAAGACGGGAATGGTCATTCTGACCAGACAGTGGACATTTCCGGGAAATTTCTCATTGCAGATCGCAGGCCATTACATCGAGACTGCGAATGCACTGAGATATCTGGGAGTGATAATGGACAAGAAGCTTACTTTTTGGCTCCATTTGTGTAAGACAGCCGACAAGGCTGACGGCCTCGTAGCTAAGCTAGCAAGGCTGATGCCTAACATTGCTGGACCACGAAGAGGCATGAGGAAGATTCTCATGGCAGTTGCTCACTCCATAATGCTCTACGGGGCTGAGGTGTAGGCTGAAGCTATAGAAATAGAAAAACACCATGCTAAACTAGCATCAGTGCAGAGGGAAGGAGCTCTAAGAATATGCTGCGCGTACCGCACAGTCTCTGAGCCTACAAGCATGGTTCTCGCTAGGACAGTACCCATAGACCTTCTGGCTTGGGAAAAAAAGAGGGTTTATGACGCAAAACGAACAGGTGAAAGTAGAAGAGTAAAGGAGCGCGAAAGAGCCTTGACACTATCTGCTTGAGACAGAAGGTGGAAGGAGGAAACGAGGGGAAGGTGGACTGCTAGGTTCATCCAAGACCCAAAACCATTGTTTGTTCCACCGAGATCATGGAGAACTGAATTTCCACCTTACACAATCCTTAACAGGCCATGGACATTTCAACGCTTCTCTCTATAAGATCAAAAAGAAAAACAAGCCCAGACTGCGACTACTGTCCTGGAGAGGAAGAAAACGCGGAACATACTTTCTTTAAATGCAAAAGATGCTAGAGCAGGAGAAGTGAACTCGAGCATCAACTGGAAGAGGCACTTACACCTGAATCCATTGGGAGAATGATGCTCAGGGATGATAGAAATTGGCGTGCAGTTTCTCGATTCACATAGGACGTCCTGAAGGAAAAGAAGAAGGATAAGACACTCCGAAACATTGTTTCACTCCCTTAAGCGACCCCTTCTATGTTGTCGAAGGCCGACAGCACGGAACTGATACGTACGTCGCACATATGATGCTGACGCGTAACAACATGAAACAAGAAGGCAAGGGACAACGAATACAGCAGAAACATATAGAAAACCCTCCGAAATAAGCCATCATGATGTTCGAAGGCCGGCGAACCCGTTGCGTGTTGCTCACACGCTGCCGAGGACGACGCGAAACACATGAAGCATAGAAGAGCACGAGTAAAGACCAAGCTGGCAAAAAGAAGCGGAACGCCGAAGCATAGCGTAGGAGCCTTACCCCATTTCCCTGAAGTAATGCGATAAGCGGTTCCGGGGAAATGGGTTGGCAGGAAAAGAGGAGTTTGAGGTTCAGTGGGGTCCCCAAGGTTCGAGTGTGGTTAGTGCATGAGCATTTTTCCGTTTTTTATTCCTTGGAAAAAAAACTACTACTACTACTCCTGTGTGGTGTTGCTGGTCTCCCATTGGGCGCCTCTCCAGGTTGCGGATAGGGGAATGCCTTCCAGAAATGGATGGTACCAGGGGAATCAAATACCCGGGGCGGACAAAAACCAGATAGGGGGAGAAACCCCGAATAAAGAATCAAAGATGAGCGAGTTTCTTAAAAACGAACTTCCCCAAGGGATTACAAATCTCCCCACTGGTTCCGACCGAGTTCAAGCCCCGGTGGCCGGTGCTGGCCCCGTGGATTTCAGGGGCGGCCAAAGAAAGGCTCTGGAGTCTGGGAAATAGGAGAGGAGTCTAAGTGAGGAAATGTTCGTTGGTGAATTGGAAGTCGGGGAGACTAGTGCCGAATGGTAGGATACGTTTAATGCAGAGAAATCTGAAACCAGAACACTCACAGGCGATGTGAAGGAATTTCGAGGACTGGAGCTGGAAAACCTAAATAAAATGAAGGAGATTTTGAATGGCATGCAGAGATTTTACAGTTCTCATAAGAACATGCATATGCCTATCAGGCAGGGGTTGCGCGAGGCAGAGAACACTCTGCTTATGATGACGGCTGACCGAGAAACGAGAATAAGGAATGAAACGTTTCGCGATCATTCTCTTCGCAAAAGAATTGTAAACGATAAGAGGAAGGAGAAAATCGCCGCAGTTGGTGAAAGGGGTAAAGTCTGCGAGCTTGTCCCTCGTGTCGAGGCTGAAGTGTTTGACCTTGACAGGCTCACAGAAAGTCGCGACATTGCGGAAACACTGTAAAAGCACTTCGGTGCTCAAATCAGTGGTAGAAATGTAAAGGTCAATTTGCCGAAAAAGGCCTTTAGGGGTAACCTAAAGGCCTACTTTAAGTTGAACGAAGACTTGGCCATAAAACTAACACGCAGAGGGCACCTCTAAGTTGGGTGGGTGTCCTGTCGTGTAAGAATGAAGGTAGAGGAAACCCGGTGCTACCGCTGTCACGGCTACGGCCATATGGCAGCGGAATGAACCGGACCCGACAGGAAGGCGAATTGTTGGAGATGTGGCAAAGAGGGACACAGTTCTGCGGAGTGCACAAGTACTCCGCGCTGTTACCTCTGCGCCGCGAAAGGCGAAGGTTCCCGGACTGACCATCTGCTGGGTTCCGCAAAGTGCATGGTGTACTGAGAGGCAACACCGAAAGGGAAGTCTCGAGGTACTGCAGTGTAGGCCCCTACCAAGATGTCGAAGGCTGACGAGCCCGTTGAACGACACTGTCCTGCTACTGAGGACGATGCGTACATCTTGGTAGGGACAGAAGCAGGAGTAAAGACCAGGCTGGCAAAAAGGAGCGAAACGCTGAAGCACGGTGTAGGAGCCTTACACCCATTTCCCTGAAGTAATGCGACAAGCGGTTCCGGGGAAAAGGGTTGTCAGGTAAGAGGAGTTTAAGGTGAAGTGGGTAGTTGCCGTTTGGCAAGTCACTCACTCACATTCGTTCCTTGTGGATTGCGCGCCCGTGACGGCGCCTCACGTCTTTGTACACTTGTGTATAAATATTCGAGGTGCGTATATCGGGCTTGTGGTCCCCAAGGTTCGAATGTAGTTAGTGCATGAGCATTTCTCCATTTTTTACTCCTTAAAAAAGAAAAAAAAAGTACTACTGCTATTTTCTTTTTGTTTTTTTTTCTTAAGGAGTAAGAAACGAAGAAACGCTCACGCACTAACCACATTCGAACTTTGGGGACCACGAACGCGTGACCCACAAAGAACGGATGTAAGAGTGGGCCTTACCGAACGGAACCTACCGACTAAACCTTAAACTCAATTCTTGCTGCCAACTCACTTCCCTGGAACCGCTTATCGCATTACTTTAGGGAAATGGGAGCAAGGCCAATACGCCTAGCCTCGGCATCTCCCTGGTTCATGGCCGCTTGCTCTTCTGTCTTCTGGATCCTTTCCACCTCCAACAAGCACGCATCGTCTTCAGCAGTGCTTTAACAGCACTCGGGCTCGTCAGCCTTCGGGGGAAAAGGGTTGGCAGGAATGAGGAGTTTAAGGTTTAGTGGGTAGGTGCCTTTGGCAAGTCCCACACTCACATTCGTTCCTTGTGGATTGCGCGCCCGTGACCGCGCCTCACGTCTTTGTACACTTGTGTATAAATATTCGAGGTGCGTATATCGGGCTTGTGGTCCCTAAGGTTCGAATGTAGTTAGTGCATGAGCGTTTCTCCGTTTCTTATTCCTCAAAAAAGGAAAAAAAAACTACTACTACTATTTTTTTTGTTTTTTTTTTCTTAAGGAGTAAGAAACGAAGAAATGCTCACGCACTAACCACATTCGAACTTTGGGGACCACGAACGCGTGACCCACAAGGAACGAATGTAAGAGTGGGACTTACCGAACGGCACCTACCGACTGAACCTTGAACTCCATTTTTGCTGCCAACTCACTTCCCCGGAACCGCTTATCGCATTACTTTAGGGAAATGGGAGTAAGGCCAGTACGCCTAGCCTCGGCATCTCCCTGGTTCATGGCTGCTTGCTCTTCTGTCTTCTAATCCTTGTCACCTCCAACAAGCACGCATAGTCTTCAGCAGTGCTTTAGCAGCACTCGGGCTCATCGGCCTTCGGCTTGTTGTAGAGGAGGATCCAAGATCGACTTCTCTCTTACGAGCTTTCTGTTCTATCTTCTTGGTCCTCAACACGATTTCCACGTACTAAGCTACGATGATCCAGCAGTCGCGGGAGCTTATCATCGGCCCTAAGATGTTGTCTGGCGTGATGTTGGTGTTCACTTCCGTCTCGACCCAATTCTTCTCGGCTGCCCATCTGTCGCACTCGAAGAACGTGTGCTCAACACTATCCACCCTCACTGGGCAGTAATCACAGTTAGGACTCGACTTCCCGCTCCTCCAAATGGGGTAAGCATTGCAATGTCCGTGGCCAGAGAGGAACTGCGTAAGGTGAACATTTACCTCAACATACTTCCTGGTGATCCACGGCCCCATACTGCCCATCATCCTCACCGTCCACCTCCCTCTTGAGTCGGCTTCCCAATCTCCCTCCCATCGCTGTGATGTAGATAACCTTACACGAGCAGCAACGTCGAAATCTGCACCTTGCTGCTCCGCAAAATAGATCTCTTCCCTCTCGGCTGCAAGAAGGTCAATCGGAATACATTCCGCAATGACAAAAACAGCTGGGCTGGACACCGACCTATAGGCGCAAGCGACACACTTCTGCACCGTACAGCATTGCAGAATCCGAAACGCTTATCAACACTCTCGTTTTGCATCTCCTTGGGCCTGCAATGTTGGGCATGAGCCTAGATAGCGTAGCAACCATAGTCTCAGCCCTACTCGCCGCCTTGCTAATCTGAACCCCAAAAGTAAGCTTTTCGTAAATCCACGCACCCAGGTACTTCAGCACCTTCACGGCCTCAATGCCATGCGCGGCGATATTTGCTCTAAATGGTTTGCTGAAGTACCTCTGCCCTGTGAGGACGACTAGTTCAGTCTTCTCACTAGCAAGCAGAAGACCATGGTTATAAAGCCAGGCTTCAACTCTGCTTAATACGACATCTACTAAAATTCTGGCTTTAGCTTCTGTCCTTGCTCTTGTCATCGCCGCCAAATCGTCAGCAAATCCAATGAGCTCCGCTTCCTCCAGAAGATCAATACGTAAAATGCCGTCATATACTATGTTCCACATGTCCGACCCAAGGATCGACCCTTGAGCAACTCCCAACGTAACATCAACACAGCGCATCCCTTCTGATGTTTCGAAGACAAGCTGCCTGTCCCTGAAGTAGCTACCGATAATACGCAGCAGATATTTAGGTACTCTGAACCTCTTCAGAGCATCAAGGATGTCAACCCATCACAATGAGTTGAAGGCATTCTTGACGTCGAACGTGATCATAAGGCACACACTCCTTAATCTATGGTTGCCACTCCAAGCAACTACTGTTTTCTGAAGTTCCTCACGTATAGCTCCTACCGTTGACCTTCTTTCTCTAAAACCATGCTGATTTCCGGCCAGGCCTCCAGCTGCTTCCATGGCCGCTCCTAATCTGGCACGTAGAAGGGTCTCGAAGAGTTTTCGAATCACTTCGAGCACCCAGAGAGGTCTGTATGAGGATGCATCCACCAGTACACCGGCGGCTTTTGGTGCTTTGAAGTCCTCCTACGCTTCGAGGCATTACACCCTTGCTCGATCAATTCCATTGAAGTCTTTGCCAAACCCTCAGCATCCGAACTGGCTAGCGCCGCACTTATCGATTCCACAAGCATGCCTCTACCTCCCGTAGCAATCGTTCTAAGAAAGACAGTCGCATCAAGTTTCCTCGAGTTCCAACCCCTCTTCAATAGATCGCGAGGAATGGAGGATGGTAAGGTCCAACCTGGCAGCCATATCCGTAACTTCACGACCCCTCGAATCCGTCCAGGCCATGCCCCATTCACAAGATTTGGCATTGAAATCACCGGCAACGATGAAATCACTGATGACCTCTGAGCAAGAGTCTTTGATTTCTTCCAGACAAATCTGTTGCCGCTTCCGTGTGAATGAACTGGGAAATTGGTGCTATTGATAACCCAGAAAGCCGCAGTGCTGCTTCTATCAGGAAACCAGTTGAATCCTCGCCTGTTGCCATAGTGTTCATTGACGATGTAAATGTCAGCCCTTTTTTCAGCTGCAAGCTGACACATAAGATCCTGAGCCAGCCTGCAGCGCTCAAGATTTCCTTGTAGGATCACCGCCATCTGCGGCCCAGATTACATTTCCGGTCAGCTTCACGAAAGACCGCACACCTAGAGGACCCAAGTATGTGATCGGTCGAAGATCCATCTCTTTCTTCAAAACAGAGCGAAGATTTGGGTTCACCTGAACACGAATTCGCTTTGTGGGCATCTACGCCACACTTCCAGCACAAACGGCTCCGATCAGTGTCTTCGCAGCCATCTGCTACATGAACATAGCCGAAGCAGCGATAGCATCGTGTAGTCCTCACTTTAGAACGCACCCTACAACTGGCCCAACTGATCCTAATATGGCCCGCCTTGACCAATTTGTTCGCATCAGTAACACGCATTTCCGCAAAAGCCATAAGGCTTCCCCGGAAATCAGTCTTTGTCATATTAACTGTGACAGCCTCCATAGATGCTTCTTCCAGATTGGATAGAAGAGCCAATCTGACTTCTTCGATGTCCTTAGCAACATTCAGATCGCGGATCTGGACTTGGGCACGAGGCTCTAGTTGCCGCATCTTTCCTGCATCCCTAACAGCGTGCTGAAACGCCTCTCCCAATAGAGCTTTGTTCTCACTAGAAGCACCAAGCTCCAGGAGTACATCGCCCTGCCTTATAAGGACTGCATCAGGCCTAGTGCGTGACCTCTTTTTAGAGGTCCTCGGTGAAGGGACCATGTCCCTACTTACTCCAGGTTTCGTCACAACAATTGGGGAAGGTTGCTGCCTTCGCTGACGCCTCTTAGGCTCAAACCAATCAGACGTGTATGAGGAAAGCTGAGCCTTCTTTATAGGACGCAAAGATGAGCCTTCATCAGGACTGGACGTCTTTTCAGCTGGCCTCTTCTTAGAGCGCTGCTGCCTTGGCGTACTCTAGCCATCACGTGGCTGCTTCCTCCGAATCTATGGGCAAGATTTGCTAATCAGATTAGCTTTCTCCAACACAGCTACATTCTCCAACAAGCCATTCTTGATAGTCGTATCCATGTCGCTTCTTGTTCCAACATCGTCAGACATTTTCTGGATTACTCCAGCAAGCTCACTCAGGATATTCATCACATTTCGTCGGAAAACAGAATCCGAATCAGTTTCCATTATTCCTCGAAGCTCCTATTCACTCTTCCACCCGCGAACGAGTCGATGTTGTGACTCTTGGAGTTTCTTTGGTCTTTCCCAAAGTCTTGTAGACCAGCATCGGCCACCAGGGCTTTCACCCGATCGGAACCGATGGAGAAATTTGTTCTCTCTTGGGGTATATTGTTTTTCAGATACTTACTCATAATTAGTTTGAAGTCAGGGTTCCTTCCCCTAGCTGGCATTTGTCCACCCCGGGTATTTGATATCTCCGGTATCACCCATTTCCGGAAGGCGTTCGTCTATCTGCAACCTGGGGAGGCGCCCGATGGGAGCCCAGCAAGACCACATGGGTAATGATCCTTCCGCACGATAGCATACTACTACCTTTACTCCTTTTACTCCCGTGTGGTGTTACTGGTCTCCTACCACGCGCTCACTAGGTTGCGAATAGGGGGATGCCTACCAGAAATGGGTGGTACCGGGGAAATCAGATACCCAGGGTGGACAAATACCAGCTAGGAAAAGAAACCTTCATTTCAAAACAAAGATGAGTAAGTCTCTTAAAAACAATATACTCCAAGAGAGAGCAAATCTCTCCATCGGTTTCGATCGAGTAAAGGCCCTGGTGGCCGATGCCGGTCTTGCGGATTTTGGGGGAGACCAAAGATACTCCATGAGTCATAACATCGATTCGTAAGCAGGTGGAAGAGTTAATTGTAGCGTCGAAGAGATGAGTCAGTGAATAGGAGTCTGTTTTTCGACGGGAAGTGATGAATATCCTGAGCAAGCTTGCTTGAGTAATCCAGAAAATGTCCGACCATGTTGGAACAAGAACTAACATAGATACGACTATCAAAAATGGCTTGTTGGAGGCCAGGACAGTGTTGCAGAAAGCTAATCTGATTAGCAAATCTTGCTCATCGATTCGGAGAAAGCAGCCAAACGATGGTCAGAGTACGCCACAGCAGCAATGCTCTAAGAAGAGGCCGGCTGAAAAGACACCAAGTCCAGGTGAAGGCTCATCATTGCGTCCTATAAAGAAAACTCAGCTTGCCCCAGACACGTCTGAGTATGTTGAGCCAAAAAGGCGACAGCCAATGAAAAAACCTCCTTCTATTAATGTGACGAAACCAGAAGGCAGTAGAGACATGGTGCCACCCTCGAGGACCTCGAGAAAGAAGTCGCGCACTAGGCCTGATGCGGTCCTAATAAGGCCAGCCGCGGGTCGCAGCTTTGCCGTCACTGTCAAGGTTATCCGTTCCCAAGTAAAAGCACAGAAGATGAAGGTCGACATCAAAGCCATTAGTAAGACTCGACAAGGTGATATCCTCCTTGAACTTGGGAAGTCGAGCAAGAATGAAGCTCAATTTGGAGAGGCTTTGCAAGAAGCAGTCAAGGAAGCTGGGAAGGTGCGGCAGTTAAAGCCACGCGCCCAAATACAGATTCGCGATCTGAATGTGGCAACAGACGTGGATGGAGTTAGGTTGGCTCTATAGCCAATGTTGGGTGAGGCTGCAATGGAGACGGTCAAGATCAATATGACAAGGGTTGATTTCCGGGGAGGGCCTTATGGCATTTGTCGAATTGAGGACTGTTGAAGCCAATAAACTGGTCAAAGAGGGCCATATTAAGATTGGCTGGGTAAGCAGTAGGGTGCGCCTCAAAGTGAGGGCCTTGCGATGCTATCGCTACTTTGGCTATGGTCATGTAGCAGTTGGCTGTAAAGGCGTTGACCAGAGTCGATTGTGCTGGAAGTGTAGCGCAGAAGGCTACAAAGCAGAATCGTGTACAGGTCAACCCAAATGTTCGCTCTGTATTGAAAAAGGAGAGGGGTTCTCTGTTGATCACATGCTTGGGCCTTCTAGGTGTGCGGCCTTTAGAGAAGCAGACAGAAAGTGCAACCCTAGCTGTAGACGGCGGTGATCATCCATCGGAACCTTGGCCAAAGCAGGCTGGCGTAGGATCTTATGTGCCAGCAAGCTTACGAGAAGAAGGCTGACATCTCCATCGTCAGCAAGCGATACCAGAATAGAAAAGGCTCAACTTAGTTTTGTGACGACAGCGGCACTGCTGCCATCTGGGTGGTCAACAGCGCCAGATTCCTAGTGCAAAAACGAGGAAGAGGAGACGGCTTCGTTTGGGTCTCGAACGTAAAGGACACCTTCGTTAGTTGTAACCTCTCACCAAACGAGGGAATTGCAGTCTTTCGTAGGAAGATGGCGGATCTTGAAGATCTTTGTTCCACAATGGACGGAACATACGTTCTTTAAGTGTGCCAGATGGGCAGCGGAAAAGCAAGCTTTGGAAGGAGTTATCGGCCTTTCACTGACGCCTGAAAACATTGGGAAAGTCATGATCAATTCTCAGAAGAATTGAACAATATCGCCCAGTACATCGAGAAGGTCCTCCGGCAGAAGAAGAGAGAGGAGCAGTTCAGAGATAGCTCAAGACTCCAGTGGTTTACAACGAAGACAATAGCCCTCATCACAGGGTCGAAGGCCGTCGAGCTCGAGAAGTGACAGCTGTCCCTTCTGCCGAGGACGACGCGCACCCTTGATGAGGCTCGTTTAGTTTTTGGAACCGGGAGTTGAACATGAATGCAAAGAAGGAGCTGACGTACGGCTTATTTGCCTATAATCTAGCACTTTCAAGTAATGCGATAAGCGGTTCTAGAGTTCTAGGTTGGCAGAAAAAAGGGAGTTTAAGGTTTAGTGGGTAGGTGCCGTTCGGCGAGTTCCACTCTCACATTCGTTCCTTGTGGTTCGTGCTTATGGTCCACAAAGTTCGAATGTGGTTGGTGCATGAGCATTTTCCGTTCTTTACTCTTTGAAAAAAAAAAAAAAAAAAAACTACTACTACTACTACTAACTACCACTACTAATACTACTACCACCCCGTGTGGCGTTGCTGGTCTCCCATCAGGCGCCTCCCCAGGTTTCGGATAGGGGGATGCTTCCCAGATATGGGTGGTACCGGAAGAATCAAATACCCGGGGCGGACAAAAACCAGATAGGGGAAGAAACCCCGAGTAAAAAATCAAAGATGAGTAGGTTTCTCAAAAACGGAGGTATTAAGGGATCTGCCCACCGTTTCCGATCGGGTGCAAGCCCTTGTGGCCGGTGCCAGTCTCAAGGTTTTGGGTAGGACCAAAGAAACGTTATGGATTTCGGATTACTGGAGAGGAGCCTCAGTGAGGAAATGTTCGGTGGTGAGCTCGATGTCGTGGAAGAAGTGGACAAGGGTCCTTGTATCACTTGCTCGAGGTTGGAGTATCTGAAGAGGAATACAGATTCAGGGTTGAAACATCTGCAGGTTTTGGAAGATGAAATAACGAAAATGCAAAAAATTTGCAGGACGAAGGCAAATATGTTCCTTCCAATAAGCGATGGCCTTGAAAGCGCACAATTTGCTTTCAAAATGGTGAAGTTTACTAACACGTCTCTTCATGAATACATGAAAGACGCGCGGTTGAAGGCGTTGGAAACCAAGTTGGCAAAAAGCTCCAGGAGGCTTCGCGAGCTGCCAAAAGGGGTGTGAGTAAGAAAGTGGGGACTCAGACGGAAAAAGACGCTGGGAAAACTCTCGCCTCAACCCAAGGGAAGAGGTAGAAAGAACCCAACGTGAGTCCCCCAGACTCGAGCGCGAAGAGGCCGGCGCTGGAGTAGGCGAACACTCGGGAGCAGGTACCTTCACCTGTGACCTCGAGTTCCATAATTGAAAAACCGCCAGTGGTAGCTAAGATGGAGACGAAGTAGAAAAAGGAGGGCCAGAGGCGAGCTTGACCCGAGGCGGGTCTAATCGAATCGTCCGAGGGTTCGAGCTACGCTCAGGTCCTCCGAAGCAATAAGAGAACGGTGGAACCAGACACTCTTGGTGTCAAAATCAGGGGTGTTCGGAAAAACGCGGGATGGCGACATCCTCATAGAAGTCGGCAAGGAGGCAGAGCGAAACTGTCCTCTGACATCGATGAGGCTGTTGGTGAAGGGGGTAAAGTTCGCAAGCTTGTCCCTCATGTCGGGGTCGAGGTGTTTGACCTTGACACGCTTACAGAAAGTCACGACATCAAGGGAGCGCTAGAAAAGCACTTCGGTGCTGAAATCAGAGTTGAACGAGCACGCTCAGGGCACCTCAAAGTTGGGTGGGTGTCCTGCCGTGTAGGAATCAAGGTAGAGGTGAACCGGTGCTACCGCTGTCACGGCTACGGCCATATGACAGCTACATGCACCGGACCCGACAGGTAGGCGAACTATTGGAGATGCGGCAAAGGTACTGCAATGTAGGACCCTACCAAGATGTCAACGGCCAACGAGCCCGTTGCGCGACACTGCCGCACTACTTAGGACGATGCGTTCATCTTGGTAGGGTCAAAAACAGAAGAAGGAATTAGTCCATGTTGGCATACCAGCGGAACGCCGAGGCACGGCGTAGTAGCCTTATTCCCATTTCTTTGAAGCAATGCGAAAGCGGTTCCGGGGAAATGGGTTGGCAGGAGAGGCAGGGCTTTAGTTAGTAGGAATCTGATACCACCCAACCTAAGAATCGCCCACTCATTGTGGACGATTACTAGGTTGGGTGTCTTATGCGCTTGATGGTAATCATACCTCGCGCTACGCGCCCGGTCTTTGTACTTCCCTACAATTGCATACAGAGCTTTTGAAACTTTATAGCAAAATGTCGACTACTTTAGTTTGATCAGCTTGAATTCTCTTTTGTTGAAGCTTCTCTGGCTTCAACGAATACATTCTCATCGCGTGTCTCGTGCTGCGCACTCGATCGAAGTTTGGCCATAACGGTGGAAAAGTTTTGTTGCCTAATTTTTTTTACATGTTGTGTCATTCTTCTAGAAATTCAATTTTCTAATTTTTAGCTCTATTTTCTACAATTAGAACAAAAACTACGCGTCCAATTGGAATAATTACAACAAATTTATGGAAATTTTTCGGGTAAACAACATCTCTCTATCAATCTCCTGTGTTAGCCTCAGTCATTTTTTGGAAAATTTTAATATTTCATTTTTGAAATTAATTTTTCCTGATTAACATGAAAACTACAAATCCTTTCAAAGAAGTTGATAACACATTTAAAGATATTTTCCTGGTAAAGAACTTGCGTCTATTGGATTTTTCCTAAGCTTGTGTCAATTGTCCAAATGTTCATTTTTTCACTTTTTTATATGCTTTTTTATAAGTGGAGCAAAAACTAGTTGTCCTATCGAAAAGTTAATTTGAACTTTGTAGATCTTTCATTGGTGCACAGTTTGAGTTCATTTATATTCTCTTGTACCTTACATAGTTTGGATAAAAGATAAATCTCTCTATTTTTCATTATTTTTTGTGCGACCAAAATGAGGATAAATTGTTCCACTTATAACTCGCTACCGGAAGCTGTTCTTACAATTTTCGAGTCTTGAAAAAAATGGTCTCAAAAATATTCAAAATGCTCTGACTTTTTGAATTTTTCCCCAAAAGAGCTGGGTAACGATTTTGCCCTTCAGTTTCTGAAAATGAAAGAGTGTACCGAAGGCCAATGAAATCGATTTGTTTCCTCGAAAGTTAACGTGCTAAGAGACAGACATACAGCCGTACAGACGGACAGACACATGCGTAAAAACCTGTTTTTCGGGTTCAGGGGATCTCAAACGTGCAACTTTGACAAAAAGAGGGGGGGGGGTTTCAAATTTTACACAAATCAAATACCTCTTCTGATGAGAATGTGAAAAAAAATAATAAAGAACAAAAAATAAATAAACTACTACTACCCTATCATTTCACCATCAGCATTCTTATTTCCGACATCATTTTGAATTTTCGTATCTTCTTTCGTTTAAGTTTTATCCTTGCTCTGTTTTACTAGTATATTTGCTTTCCCCTTTTGATCCCTATATACAGTTATTGCTCTTGTCCTTTCCATATCACTAAGACCTCTAACATTCTGAATCATCGAGTACGCTTTTTTTCTCGTTTGTTGCCACGAGTATTTCATTATTTCACCACGCATCGTCGGACTTTCTTCCTGTACTCGCAGTACCACACACTTCCGGAGCACTCCCGAAAATTTTATTCCGCAGTATTATTCATGCAACCTCTACATTTTTGTTGCCTTATTCTCTCTTCCAATCTTCTTTGTAATGCCCTAAATATTTATCCAGCTTTTCACGATATACTATTTGTAGTTCTGGTTTTTAGGAATTCTCTATTCTGATTCGCGTCTGTTTTGATTTTTAAATAAATTCTCTGCTCCCTCATCCTTGCTCAAGGTTCATTTTTGAAACTATAAGATAGTGATCTAATTCGCATTCAGAACCTCTCACAGCCCTTTTATCGTTTACTCTGTCAGTACATTCGCGTTGCACAGCAACCCAACCATTCATGTGTCCGAATAAGATTATTCTTTCGCCTGAGTCACATGTTTCTATCATATCATTCAAGGTGTCCCAAAAGTTGTTTTTGCCTCTTTGCTACCACCATCAGCAGGAGCATAGCATGCAACAATAAACAGTCTTCTGATTCCCACTTTCATTCTATCCATAATAATCTTAGAGATACACACTCATACGTTTCGACATGCTCTTTTGCTCTTTAATCCATACATAGATCAATTCCTTGGCTAGCGTGTGATTCCTTGTCTACTCCTGACCAGAGTTCGATACTATTCTACACCTCAATAATCTCACATCCCCTTTTCTATGTTTCCGATGCGCACAAAATATATATCTTCCTTATGCGCATAGTATCCCGCAACTCATTTTCTTTTAGATGATTGACACATCTGACATTCCACACACCTAGTCTCCACTCATCACCTGGAACCTTTCCGTGGGCACGCGGTCCGTTAATAAAAGCGGCAGTCCTGTCATCCAAGGCTATATTATAGTTTGTATTATTCATTGTGTTATGTATCCACTCAAGCACTAACTTCAAGCAAGAGAATGTTCCGTATATAAAGTCCTGTTCAAACAGAAAGCTAATTCGTTATATGGTGATTTATGAATCCAAAACGTCAGTCCCAGCAAACATCAGTCATGTAAAGGAAGGTACAAGAGGAAAGAGGTAGAAACAAATGAGGCCGGAATGAAACGAGTTATTATTAAGTTACTGAAATTTGAATAAAAATATGTATTCAAAATCTCGTTCCATTCTTGGAAATAATCTAGGATAACCGTTGGGATATACAAATAAAAATAAAATTTCAAACGTAACTTTAGATTCACAGGCCAAAAAGAGTTTTTACACAGATAGAATTTTAAAATAACAGTGAGATGGAATATTTTCCAGGAATTATTACTCGCATCCGGAAATTATGGGATTTTTCGGGTGTGAAATAATGTCGACCGTCCAATACGAAATTTCACTCTAAACTGATATCTCTAGGGTCCTGAAGTCTACATGTTTATACATGAGATCTGTAACGACGAACGAAGAAAGGTTCTTTGTCTTTTTTTAGAGAAAAATTGCGAGCAAAATTTTCTAAGTCACTAAAATCCTAAATCCTCAAGAATAAAAAAATACAAATAGAATGAAAATTTAATTTGAAAAGAATAAAGCTTTAATCCTCTTAAGTGTAATCACCGAAATTCATGAGAAAATAGTCAATAAGCGTATTCAATAAATGTAACTGCGAGCTCATATCAAATCCTACTTTACCGAAGTTCTGTATCATATTTCTCACAATTATTTTGTAATCATAACCTTTGTGGTTTCCTCAAAAGTTCCTTACAACTTTCCTGGGGTTGAGCCAAGCATATTTTCTCACTTTGTCCATAGTTGCGACGAAATTCTGATCCCTACACATATTCCGGATCGAAGGTCCATCGCAAATTCTTGCTTTAAGTATTACATCCGGTAGTCGTTTAATATGTCCTTGAAGATGTATAGAATGGATATCTTCTTCTCGTAATGCTATTACAAACTGCTTTACCATACCCAGTTTCATATGCAGAAGTGACAGTAAAATTCTCGCCGAATCCACTAGTGGGAGGTTGATGGTGTTCTCTGATCCTCAGAATTTGTACTCAGCGACTTCGAAAACATAGAATGACCACCTCGCATCAAAAAGTGCATGTTTTATATAAAATTACCAATTTTCTAAGGGCTTTCAAGGAATGGGACGAAGTGTGACCGCATAGAACCACAGCGACTTTGGATTCGTATTCAGAGACCTCGAGAACATAGGATATGACTACAATGCATTAGAAAATGCATGTTTTCCATTAAATTACCGATTTATCACATTCCTTCAAGTTAAGAGATGAAGTGTGACGTCACAGAACCACAACGGCTCCGAATTAGTACTCAGCAGGCGGGCGGCACTCCTCTAAAGGCCTCTAAAATAAATTTGACGTAAGATTTGACTGGAGCCGCGTAACGTCGCACACTGGGCACTTGGCAATAATTTTGTTCAAAACCACCTACAGGTCGGAAAATCTTAACCAAATCAAACAAAATTCGGCCAGGATTGTTTGAAAATTGAATTTTGAAGAGACTCTCCTGGTCGAATTTTCAAAAATATTTTGTTCAAACTTTCCTAAACAAAATATGGCATGATTATAAGATTTCGGGTTATGAACTAGATAAACCTTATAGAATGTAAGAAGTTTGAGGCAAAAATTTTTTGACAAAGAAGTTATTTCTCCGAAATCAGACAATTTTCCAACAAAAAGTAGAATTTCGAACCAAGAAGGACTACTTTTCGATAAAATTCTTTTGTTTTTAACTTGGATAACAAAACCAATTAACAAAAAAAATTCCCAACGAAAAAATTCCAAATATTTACGGAAGAAGAAAATCGTTTATTGTTTAAATTCTAGGCGAAAAAAATTTTGCAACAGGCATATGTAGATTTTCGACAAAAAATTAGAATTTTCTAAAAAGAAGACAATTCTGTAACAGAACACCCGAGCAGTTTTCAAGTCGAAACGGAATGATTGCATTTTTTGTCACAAAGTAATGTTCGACCAAAAAAAAATTCGAATGCTGAAACATTAAGACAAATTTTTATTTCAAGTGTTGAATCCAACTTCTGACTAATACCCAATACCAATACCAAAACGGTTGGATTCGAAACCGAATAAAAGATTTTTTGGCCTAAGACGATCTCAGGGTACCGTGGACGGGCAGTATTCAACTCGCCTCCGACTTGCTCGAGAAAGGGTCCAGGCCGTAGCTAATGACTGCGATAAATTGCCTGAGTGATAGGAGCCTACGTCCCTTCCACTCCACGAGTGACACACCTGTCTCCTCTTCTACTGCTCTGCCTCAAGCAATGTCTAGCCCTACTCTCCCCCCACCTTGTAGATCATCAACAAGTTTACTTATTCGGCATATCTCTGCTTCGGAAAACTTTCTTTCCTGTGGAATCATTCATTTTTATACTCAGGCAGGTCACTCAGGCAATCTATCGCTGTCATTAGCTACGGCCTTGGACCCTTTCTCGAGCAGGCCAGGAGCGAGTTGAAAATCGCCCACCGTGGACTACCTGGAGGCTCAGATGGAAATTGTTCAAGGAAATGTAAAAATATGTTTGAAATTAGAAGAAATGTAACAAAATTATATTATGATTTAAGTTTGAAAAGAATGCTTCTTTACATGTTTATGCTCGTTATAAATATTGTACATTAACATTAATATTTTGCTGATTTCCGTTTAGCTTTATACTATACTTTATAACACGATTCCAATCATTACAAGTAGTAAAATATGATAGAAAACATTTCCCAGATATCAAGAACAAAACATTGTCTTTGAACAAAAAATAATATTTGGCGATCAGCGTTGTGATAAGACTGCATATAAAATGGATTGAGAATAAATTTAATGAAAATATTTGGAACTTATATAAATATTAGGGTCACATCAATATATATTTACGAATATAATTATATGTTCGAAATTTCATATCACCGATCTGCATTTATAATAAGAAAATTCTTGGACAAATAGAAATTGTCCAAACTATGACATGATATTTGGAAAAATAACTGTTTAAATTAATAGTTTTTGGCCGAACAATTAAAAGAAAGTTAAGATAATGCTAAATTACTAATTTTTAACGTACAAAGTCAATGAACATATAGCTGGTGAATCGCTAGAAAGAGTAGATATCGAGTATGATATTTCTGAAGTTTTCACTCCAGGATTGAAGAATTCATATTTTTAATTACCTCTCGCTGAGAAAGGAACCAGGCATCAGTCGTTCGAGTTGTTCTCATCGACCGTATTGTGGAGCCGCAGGTTGAACACAGTCCCATTCCAAATCGCGACGAGCTCGAGCCGGGCATCACACAATAGAAAAGGTCGAATGAGCCTCCAGGTAGTCCACGGTACCCTGAGATCGTCTTAAGCCGATTTTTCGTTATAAAATAGATGTATCGTAGTCGAGAAGATTTGTAAACAACCATAAGAAAGTAACTAAAAAATGAATGATTTTCATATTAACCGCTACTAAGCCAAATGTTACAAGTTAGGAACTGATTACTCATTTACAAGAGTGAAGAGTTACAACAAACGACAGCCGAAGAAAGCAACTAGTTCAAAGGTTAATAGGGTTCGGGTTATTGGGGGAAGGGGGGGGGGGCTGAGCCTACTCAACGTCCCGTCTAAAACAGAAAAATTAGTGACGGAAATAGTTGATTTGAAAACGAGTTTGATGTATACGTTGAGATATCGCTGAATCTTGAGAAGTTAACCTGTTAAGATAAATAGGGTAATTAGACATAAATCGAATTTTGGACTATTGATTGTCTATAGCACAAGGGTATTATTATTTGAGAAGATAAATTTGTTCCTTTTAAGCATTTGATTTTTTCGACTTGCAGCGGCTGCCCCGATGCTCTTCGAATTCCTCACATTTAGTCACTCTAACCAAAGTTCCTGGCCTTTGTTTTCCCAAATGTTATAACAAATGTCAACTTGAGAATAATTGACTATTTTCAGGCAGGTAATACAACATTGATCGTGCATGTGGTACAATGTTTCATTCACAGCAAATAATTATCGAGTTATTCCATCCTATATACATCACATATTATTTACATTTCTGTGAATTCATCGGAAAAATATTGGCTCAAGAGCAATATCAATCCAGCTGTGATATATTTATATACAATTAACAGAATGCAATAAGGTATCGCATTTTTCCTTGTAAAATCGATAACCTCACAACTGCTTACAATGTTTTATTTTATGATCGTTGGCATGAAAGTCCGTAAAAGTCTTAATGTAGGATTGATCAAGTGATCTCAGCATAAAAAAAGACAAATTCATGATTTTACCTCAATTTTTTATGAATTCGAGGCAGTATCCTGCCATATTCTGACAATGGTATATTTGTAAATTTTCAAAATTGATCATGATCCTAACCAGACAGTTCAGATAGAACGAAAAAAATTGCATTTTAACCAAAAATGGATGCATTCAATTTTTGATTGGAGAAATTACTTTCTAACCGAAAAAAAGAATTTTTTTAAGGAAGTAGTTTATCTTTCAACCAAGATGTTGATACTTTGACCAAAAATATGACTTTGCAACATAATAGTTGCAATTTCAACCGAACAGTAAATCAGAAACCGATCGAGATGAATCACCAACCCAATAGAACGTAACGAAAAAACCTAACTATTCTTCTTGGAAGGCTATCTCTTTTTGATTGAGAAGTGCACTATTGTATGTTCGGTTCAAAATTTATTTATTTCGATTGAAAATTGTATTACACATTAGATTAAAGATTCAACTGTTTCGTTAAAATTTCTTGTTCAACTAGAGATCCATCTCGTTCGAAGAAGAAAACCTGTTGGGTAAAAATTCAAATATTTCGTACAAAATCCTCCTTTTCAGAATAAAATTTCTCGATTTGGTAGAAATATCGATTATTTTGATAAAAGATCAAACTATTTATTTGAAAGCCTCTCTACCTGCTTGCTTGGTTAACTACTTGGTTGAAAGTTGAACTTTATTGTAAAAATAATCTTCTTGAGTCGAAAAACTGATTTTATTCTGGAGCATTTGCATCTCAATTAGGTCTGCAATTTTTCGTTGGAAATTTTTGGAAAATTTTGTGTATTGGCTGAGGTGAACTCGAAGCCTCGTCTAAGAATGTTAGGTTGAATAAAAAAAACTGGTTAGCCGAAAATTAAGAAACTTCAGATTTTTAAGTTTAGAGATTTGATTTTAAAAAAAAATGCAAGAAAACTAGAAAAGAATAGAAGCTGAGAGTTTAAAAAAAGTGAGTCTCATTACATTCCTGATGGCCTCCATCAGTGAACAATTTTGTAGAAACGACTAACATCATACAATCAAGATTTGGTTTCGAAGTACTGCAATTTCTAACAGTTTAAAAGTTCAAAGGTTTACAAAATTCAACTATTTTTCTTTCAAACATTCAAGTTCAACCACAGCGCAAGGATTGTGCATTTAAATTAACGCACTTTGAGAACTTAAGATTGTAGAATTTTTGATAATTCAATTTTATGATAAATATTTAAATTTTCATATTCTGCAGTTGATATTTGAGACTATTAAAACATAGTTCAATTTATAGGCATTGCACAAAATATATGCTCAATTGATTATTACGTGTTTGAAAAATAGGCAATTATCCTCATGGTTGATATTTGTAAAAAATGATGCGAGCTGATAAATATACATTGAAAAAACATCAAAAGCGTGAAAATTTTGTTAAAATAACTAGATGGGAAAAATGTACGACCTGAAAACAGAAATCGCAGAGGAGGAGAGCCGAACCGTCAAACGTTAACATAGCCCTTATTATTTCAGACACTTGCAGATTGGAGTGATAAGGTATTATCGTCCAAGTGTTTGTAGATAATAATTCTAGAGTAAAGATAGATAGTTCGGCTATTGTCGGCGGCGGGCCGAAGCCAGATTGTGTGCGTGAAGTGTACACACTTAGGGCGCCCTGCCCAGCGAGACTTAAAACTCCGAATGTCACTTTTTATGTTTGTTACGTAATTATGCGAGCACTACACTCTTGTACCAGATCTTCTCGTCCTTTTCTTGGATTCTTTGGTATTCTCGGATCCCGACCTCCTTCCCCCTATCCACAGGTATTCCTCGTAACGCACGGTCACGTTTTTTCACCTGCCTTCTATGCAGGGTCTTCATAGGGGTCGAAAAAACCTTTCACCTTCCAAATTCAGACAGACTAGATCTTGTGCAAGCAACTCGATTTAACGTAGTAGGAAATCCGATCTAAACAAAAATTATTCACAATGGTTAACAAATTTAAGATATAACTCTCGCGAACAAAAACCAGGATTTCTCAGCCATGAGCAAACTCAACGACCATCCATCCTATACTGACTCTAACTTGAATACAAAACTTCATATAACTTCCTCTCTTTTGTTATTAAGAGATAACACTCGAT
>WSXT02168984.1:0-23285 GCA_011762715.2 Neuroterus valhalla | reverse complement strand
ATTCGATTGATATAATCATTTTATAACATTTGCTTGGGCTGGAAATTGGGGTGCCCACTTGACGTGATTCGTCTCATTTTCAATACTCAAATGCAATGGCAATTTTCTGAAATGTTCTCAAATTTTGTAAGTATTCGATAATATTGCACTTCCTGGACAGTCCTATTATATATTAAGGAACAGTCCTAATTTGGTTCTGCTGGAATTTACTCTGTTGAATTTCATGTCGTTTCCAGTACATGTGCAATAAATACGCCAAATTGTAGGGTGCGTAACATCTTCCGCTACCTTAATTGTGTACGCCTATAATTATAAGCAGCATTATCTCGATGCAGCTCATTATTCGCGATGGTTGCAATAATATACTGCGAGACTGACAAGTAGTACCACCCACACTGCGCTATGACTTATCGTCTAATTTTGAAACCGGTCACGAATTTTCTAAATGCTAAGCCTATTGTCAATATCGAGAAGCGACTTATCTCAGGTCCAATCTCGAAATGCGAAACAATGCCGAGATTTGAAGGATGTCAGGTTCGTTAAAGGATAGAACGTTTTTTACAATAGTATCTTTGATCCTAGAGCATATTTTTCGATTGATTCTGTTAAGCTACAAGTACCTGACACATAGATTTCAAAAGTCGGAACGTAATTCTAGATGAGTCATCTGTCACTTCACCAAACTTTGGAAAATAACAACAAAACAATCATGTAACACATGAAGCTAAAATTTATATCTGCTTAGCGATGATGTCATTGAAATATTTTTTACCGTCTTAACAATCTTGGAATTAGATGTTGAAGCGCTTTGGACCGAGAGAAAAGCTTCCAGCACAGAGATCTAAAGAACGAAAATTTCCTCAATTCTCTTTTTGATTCGTTTTTTATCCATTGTTATGGAAATAGAAGATTAAAAATATAGCTTCTTTCATATGTTAGCCTAACTCGGCCTGCTAAGAGTTCGAATTCAATCCCTGCTCAACGAAAACAAGACTAAAAGAAAAGCTTCCAGCATAGGGGTCTAAGAACCTATTTCGTTTCTCTCTTCCATTTTCCTTACTTTTTGAACACTGATATCACGAATGGAGATGATAATAGATAAGCAGATACAAATATCCTTTCTTGACCATACTTTGCTTAGTTGATATCTACGCAAAATTTGAACCCTCTAACACAAAGATTGTAATATTGTCCATTAGGGTGGCCCGAAAATGCCTTAGAAATTTTTGTTGTTGAATTTTTATGCGAACCGCCCAGAATTTTTTCGAATCTACAAAAAAAAAACATTTTTTTTTGTTGAAAAAAAATATATATATATATTCAGAGGTGGAGCAAGTCCCATAAAGTTTAACACGAATTTCCCATAAGAAAAAAGACGTTTTTATAAATTTTGTTCAGAATTCTCAATATTAGGTGAACCGAGTTCAAAATTCACCATTTCTCTTGAAAAATAGTTACAGATTACGAATAAAATATTACTTTTCAAATATCAGCCCCATAAGTCTGTTTCATAGGGTCCCGAAAACCCCTATAAGTAAAAAAATGGGTTCTTTGAGTTTTTGGCGCTCATTATGATTTTTTTGCGGTTTTTTTAATGCAGATTGTTTCAAAAATATGGAATACTACTTTATATTGATAATTAGATGTTTATTTAAATTGTTCAAACAATTTATTATTGTTTCTAGCAGTTTTCTCTTATAAAGGGTTAGGAAGTCAAGGTTTTTTCTGAATTTTTCAACTTATTTTCAACGTTTCAGTTAGAGCAAGGTTATGATCAAATTAAGTTAACAAAAATAATTGTTTAAACAATTTGCTATTAGTTATAACAGTTTTCTCTGAGAATCATGCTACAAAGTTGCGGTTTTTTCTGAAATTTTCAACTTTTTGGCCTTTTTTTACTTGAAGTAAGTAATAATTTAATTTAATTTAGCAAAAATAATTGTTGAGACAAATTGTAAATGTTTATAGCTATCTTCTCCTAGATTAATACTATATCGTTGCGGTCTTTTTCCTAAAATTTGTAACTTTTTATCACTTTTCAATTAGAATAAAGTAAAAATTAATTCATGTTGAAAAAATAATTGTTTGAACAATTTATTATTATTGCTCATAATTTGTTCTTTGCCCAATGATAGAAACTTGCGGTTTTTCTTAAATTTTTAACTTTTTGACCTTTTTTTCCTTGAAGTGAGTTAATATTCGATTCAATTTAACACAAATAATTGTTTAAACAAATTATTATTGTTCATGGCTTTCTTCTCTTAGATTAGTGCTAAAAAGTTGTGGGTTTTTTCTGATATGTTTAACTTTGCTCTACCTTTTTAGTTGTGAACAGATAATAAATAAGCATTAGAGAGAATCATATTCTCAATAGTATTATATTGTTTTGTTTCGAGTAAATTATTTTTGTTCTTTTCCCAATGTTGAAAAAAAATTAATCAGAACAAAAAAGCTGAATTCATTCAGTGAAATTTGAATTTCGAATTTTCTACGGAAATTATGGATCTTCAAAGCAAAAACTTGATTTTAGAGCAAGCAGTTCAACTTTCAACCAAAAGAGTTGAATTTCCGACCCAAAGATATAAATTTCAAATCAAAAATATAATGGTTGATATTTCAAAGAAAGAGTTTCATTTAAAATGAAGAACAATCTAATTTAACCAACAATTATATCAGTTCAATCTAATTCATTCTAATTGAATTTCATTCAAATTTCATTCAGTGCAAAGTTGAACATTTCAGAGAAAAACATAACTTTCTATTATTTATCTAAGATAAAATGGTTATAAACAATAATTAATTGTTTAAATAAGCATGTTTGTTAACTCGCATTAATTGTTACCTCCCTAAGTTAAAAAAGGACGAAAAGCTTAAGAGTTTAGAAAAAACCGCAACTTTTAAGCACTTATCTAAGAGAAGATAGTTATAAACGATAATGATTTGTCTGAACAATTATTTCGTTTGAATTAAATTAAATATTAACTTATTTCAAGCGAAAAGTGGGCAAAAAGTTAAAAATTTCAAGAAGAACCGCCAGTTTCTGTCGTCAGACAAAGAAAATTTTATTGGCAATGATAATAAATTGTTTAAACAATTATTTTTTTAGCATGAATTAATTATTACTCTAATCTAATTGAAAATTGATAAAAAGTTAAAAATTTGAGGACACAACCGCACCTATGTAGCATTTATCTAGAAAAAGATACCTATGAACATTTACAATTTGTTGAAACAATTATTTTTGCTAAATAAAATAAAATAATTACTTACTTCAAGTGAAAAGTGGATAAAAAATTGAAAATTAAAAAAAAATCGCAAGTTTGTAGCAATATTCTGAGAGAATATTGTCATAATTGATAACAAATTATTTAAACAATTTTTTTTGGTGATTCCAATTGATTATTACCTCGATTCAACTGAAATGTTGAAGATGAGTTGAGAAATCCATAAAAAACCTTGACATTTCAACCCTTTTCTACGGGAAAGTAGCTAAATACAATGATAAATTGTTTAAACGATTTGAACAAACAACTAATTATCATTTCAAAGTAGAATTTTGATAGATTGTTCCACGTATTTGAAACAATTTGCGTTAAAAAAACCGCAAAAAAATCATGATTAGCGCCAGAAACTCGATAAACCCATTTTTTCACTTATGGTGTTTCTTTGGGACCCTATAAAACGGACGTATGGGGGTGATATTTGAAAAGTAATATTTTGTTCGCATTCTGTGACTCATTTCGAAGAGAAATTGTGCATTTGAAACCCGATTCACCTAATATTGAGGAGTCTGAATAAAATTGACAGAAACGTATTTTTTTTCTTATGGGAAATAAGTGTTGAACTTCATGGGGTTTGCGCCACCTCTAAAATTTTTTTTTCTTCAAAAAAATGCTTTTTCATGTGGATTCGAAAAAATTCACGGGCGTTTCGCATAAAAATTCGAAAAGAAATTTTCTGGACCACCCTATTGTTCATCCTTCGTGGTAGACGAAGGACGGACGTTCTACCGTCGTTGTAAGGGTTTCGGGCATAGCCTTGCAAACCCTGAAAATTTGAATAAAACATTACTCCGCTATTTTCTTCTATCCGAATCAATTTCTCCGACTAGTCGACCATATAATGCATGAATTTTTTGTTTAAAAATATAATTTGGCTCAAAAACAGTGTCAAACACAGAAAATTGCCTGTCCTCAGAAGTACGCCGATTCGGGGTTGTATTGAGTTGCGCCATAAGCCGGACATGACAAATTATATAAACGGAACTCCGTTCATGTAACGCTTTCACACTAGGGATATTATCATTTTGAAAAATGTAAGTCTTCGTAAATTATATTAAATGAGATGCAGCAAAAAGTATTGCACTGCTTTTCTGTTAGTAGTGTCAATAGTGGTGTGAGTGCAAGTTCTGCTAGAGGAGTAACACATAATAATTTCAGAAAATTGAAATAATTTCAAATCAACTTCTTCATTTGAATAATCGGAATCAGTTTTCTTATGAAAACTTGATTTGCATTACTTTGCCAACCCACAAATTAAGACTTCTTCGGGCAGAAAATGAGAGAACTAAGGCGACGTTCAAGCATATATTTCATGCCCTCTCCGTTATCCTGAGGTGTATAAAGGAAAAAAGGGAGTTCCTCCACTGGCCTATGAGACGCCTATGCTCTACACAAAAGCTATTCCAAGCCTTCGTAATTACAGGCTTCGTGGCACGAGTCAGGTATATAACTGCACACAAATGCGAAAGTGCCTAGAGTGAAATTTCTGGTGGACCCACGCCTTTTAAAAAGCGCATGGACCTGAAATTTAAAAAGCAAAAAGAAGAAGAGCACCTTTAGCCAATGGATTGCAGGTCCCGGAGTCGACATAACTTGAGCCATAGTCCTTCTTTGAACCAACGTTTATTTTCTTATGCCGGTTTCTCCTGGCATGAATTTAAAGAATCGCAAGAAGATAATTTAAATATTTTCGAAAATGTGCTGATCATATTGGAACATCTGAACCAATAATATTCTGAACCAATAAGAATCTCAGAATGCGAGCAATTTTTCATGCATGTGCAGAACATACATGCAGATTCGCAAAATATGCAACCTGAATAGTATTTCTTGAGCCAAAGTATGTACAAGTACATACCTATACAGTCTGACGTCCTTGTCGTAAATTTCAGGGTTATAAATGTCGTTCGGAAGTTTCTCTTCGCATATCGTAAGTATTCAGCGATACGGGTGTGTAACATGTAATATGTATGTATGCGACTCGTTTATCTGTATCTTGGGATTTTTGCGATTCCACGTGCAGCCTTATTGCCAGCCTCCCCTTACCAGTTCAGATTATGCACGGCTAAAAGACAAAGCAGTTTCCGTGCAAATTATGTACAGCCTCGACTTCCATAGAAATATCAACGACAATATACTGGCCTTTTGATTCTTTGCTCTGCCACCGTCGTCGTCCGTACGAACATCACTTCAGTAGGGGAAAGGTGCCTAAGACGGGCCTTCTTGAATATTTCCATATGAACATAATATGTTTATCAATTACGTGGGTAGATACAAGCTCAGTAGCCTTGTCGTTAGTTAGTGAGTGTATTATTGAACCCTGTAAGTAAATTAACGAAAATAATCAATAATGTGTAATATACATGTATAAATATAAAATACTAACGCATCATGTGGCACGACAGTATAACTGAACGACGACGAGCGAGCGAGTGAACGTACACTTCACCCCCACGATTTGACTTCGGCTTCGGCCCGGTGCCGACATTAGCCGTACAAAAAGTTTCACGAATCGTCGATTCCGCGATCGAAGGCATTTGATTCGAATATTTTGACGGTTACAATCTTCAAGGGAAATGAGCCGCATTTTCTATCTTTACTCTAGAATTATTATCCACAAACACTTGAACGTTAATTTATCATTTCAGATGAAAAATCACCTCTCTCATTGAAAGTTCATGTACTCTTTTGGGAACTCATCATTTTTTCAGGAAAATAATTTCCATGATTGGAAATTCAAAAAGCATGAGGAAAAAAAATTCTTTTTTGGTTGAAAATTTTTTTGTTATGATTAACTCTTTCGTGGTAATTTTGATGATTGTTTTGTTAAACTTCAGTCTTTCAGCTTTGGATTTATCATATCAATTACAAATTGATTTGTTATATTAACTTTTTTTAGGCATTTGCACATTGGAATGATAAGTAATTGACGGTCAAGTGGTTGTAGATAATAAATCTAGAGTAAAGACAGAAAATACGCAGATTACAAGATCAAACAGTTGACAGTTAAAAACACGTAACTGGACTCATTTCCCATGAAGATTCTAGCTGTCAAAATATTTGAATCAAATGCCTCCGATCGCGGGACCGACGATTCGTGAAACTTTTTGTTCAGTTATTGTCGGCGCCGGGCCGAAGCCGAAGTCAAATTGTATGCGTGAAGTGTACCCACTTAGGTCCACGCGACGCACACTTGTGCGCTCTTTAGAGTCCACATTCATTTACCTATGTGGTTTCCGACATGCAGTGTCCTGCACCACCAAACGAGTCGTGGATACAAAAATCGATATCATGGATATATCAATAATATGGACCTATTCCAAACAAGTGGCCACTAAAGTCCCCACCTTATTACTAGTTGACATTTCTCTTTTTAAATTTATTTTTTGATTTGGTTCTATTTAGAATTTTGATTTGTAGAAAATAGTCCCATACATTATTTATATGAGCAATTAGATAAAACCATTAGATGCCAGCTCGTCAGATTCTATAGTTGTTTTGCTATGAGAAATCTGTATTGACAATTTCACATTTGGACTACATGAACATCGGATAACATCGCTGCTCTTACAAATGTTCACTTTCATGAATGACTTTAATTCTAAACTGCTGAACAATGAATACAGAGCAAAATGGCCATTAAAAACAAGTAGAGCAATCACCAGCATATAATCAGTGCTAAGACATAGACCCGTTTGATTTACGACCTTCATTATAAGAAAAGAGCAAAACCTGTTATCTAAACATACCATTAAAACATCTATTTACGAGATAAAGTTTAACAAGGAATTTGAAAAGCATTAAAAATGTTTTGCATAATCTCTTAGAGTTCGTCAAATCTCTCAAAACTCTTATAAAAAGGATCCTCTGAAATATATGATTATTTGCGTTTATAGTTCAGCTCGATAATTTATGAAACCTTGCAATAAAAACTGGAAATGCTTAAGGTACGCAAGAAGTATTTGCATTATAGATAAGAAAGGTCCTGAAAATCTGAAGGAGCTATAATTATTTTACGGCCTACGTGAACTTTTTGCTCTAGATATAATAGCACTTGGGTTTCCGAAGTATAGCTGAAGCATATTCTGCCTTTGGGATATTTCATCTCATCGGGGCTGGATAATTATGGGGAAAGTTTGACAGCATTGGCCTCCATTTCAAAGTGATGCGACGATGACGAAAAAATAATATTGCATTATACGTATACTTTAGAAGATGTCGTTTGGAAAGTGTTAATTATCTGCAAGTAGGAATGGTTAATGCGAGAGGGGAAAAATCTAATTGTATTGATGAAAAAATGCGCGGGAAAATTGAAAAATCATTTCTCGTGAATTAAAACGTTCTTGCAGAAGTAGATTTCATTTCGATCTTAAGGGCATGTGATAGTTTGAAACGTGACCAATTACGTGGTCTATGTTCAAATGTACATAAGGACGTTTCTGTCTAGTCCATTTACATTTTTAATTCGTTGACATAGTTCAATTTGAATAATTTTTAAAGGGACTTTAACTGGGAACAGGGCTTCAGAATTTGGAGCCCTAGCTGAAACAGGATGAATACAATTGCACAGAGTAAAAACAAAGTGTAAATGGAACACTTGTTTGAAGGTACTCTTTACCCGCAACGCAAATTACCCTGGGTAGTGTACGAGCACTTGGGGTACGGAGTTTTATTTTGACAACTTTTTCGATCATATGGCATAGTCTGTAGACATTGCAAGGTGCGTTATTTGCACCTTCTAATATGGAGCCACAACTCTATACATACAGGTAGCCTGCATGCATGCAAAGCAGACGACCTTTTCACGTGGTATATATTATGATCACTGATCTGTATTAAACCTTGGATAGAAGATAGCCATGTATTTTAGAATTAAAACGTGGGAATTTCTCGATGCCTAATAATGCACGCTGTTCTGAATCATCATGTAGACTTACTCAGCTGACTCAAGAACATACTCAAATTTACAGCTTCAGCTCAGCCTGCATTTGTGACCTCTTACACTATCCTGGGTATAAAACAGATCAGGCCCGAATCAGTGAAGTCATCCTCTATCCGTGGTATAATACAAATCAGTGATTAACGGCGCTCTAATGAGTAGGAATAATGAAGCCGCCATCTTGATTCCGAAATCTATAAGAAAGATTCACACTCACGCATACCTTTTTTCCTTACTTGGCGCATAGGTTATGGAACCGAGATAGCCGCTTGCATGTTCTCAACTAATAGAGTGCCCTTGTTATGCTTAATGCAATGAATACACCATCTATACTTTAAAGACCATGGCGTGAATTCCTTATAACACGTGTCAAAAATACTGCACATAGTAGGCTCATCGTACTCAAAGTGCCAAGGTAAAGTGAACACCGTGCAGTTTCTACCTGCAACAAAATATACTCCCAAGTTTTTACTGTGCACTATTTAAACAAAATAAAACTCCAGCGGGCCAATTAGACTTGCCTTCATATATTCGAAGCCGTTTCTGGGAATTTCAGAATCAAATATAAATTTTTGGAATTATGAAGCCGTCGAATGTAATAAAACGGATTAGTTGGTCACGTGACAGTCTGTCACATGCCCTCAAGGCTATGTAATACTTACCTCAAGATAATTCGTTCCTCGTATTTCTTAAAGCAACCCACGTCTATACGAATTAGGGTATTGAGTCTTGTAAGAATAGGAAAAGTAAAAAGTAGGCACAAACGAAACTTTGTATACTTCTCAATTTCTAGACAACAATCAGAAATTGTCTTAGGAAAAAAATGTATCAGGGTGTGAACCTACATCGGCGCCTTTGATGTTATTTCCTAATTTTTCAACTTGATATCTCAATTTATATGTACATGTAATATTCCGGAACTAGTTGAAAACTCTCAAAAAATCGTTCAAATATCTCTTAATTTCTCAAAATCTTCTAAAATGAATTAAGATCACCGGGAATCCTTCAAAGGTCTTGAAGGTTCAAAATATTTTTGGAGGTTTCTCGAGATGAACTGAAGTCATTAAATCCCTGAAAAATATGCGAAATTTCTTCAAATGTTTCAAAGATATTAAGAATCCTTTTGATAGTGCTGTAAAAGCTTTCAAAATATCCAAATACTCCAAAAATCCCTAAATTTGTATGAAATATTTTGTAATTCTTACAATCGAAATTCGCTTTCTTATAACCGATGTTATGAAAATTTTTCTAAACCTCTTGAGACCTCATAACATTGTTTCCAATGTCTTAAATAAGTCTGAAACTAATCTACAGCACCGATCGATTTAGGTAATCAAATACTTGGAAAACATTTAACGTTATTGAGACAAGATATAAATTTCTTCAATCAAGAAATTATATGCAACTTTCTGTGACCTAGTTCAGTTTTCACCGTAGCTCAGTTTGTAGAGCATCCGTCTGGGTAACGGAAGGTCCTTGATTCGATTCCCAGCTGAGCAAGGAAGGCGGTGCTTCTTTTCACAGAATGTTATATTTATTTTCTTGACTGAATAAATTTTTATCTTGTCTTAATGATGTTAAATATTTTTCGACAATTCGATTAGGGTAATCGGTCGGTGCAGTAGATTTTGCGGTTTGCGGATGGTAAACAGATTCTTCTGTAATTACTGATCAAGGTTACTGAAATGAGAATCTTAGGAAGGAATTCTACAATATATTTATTGAAGCTTTGCTCCTTTTTGGAGGGTATAGACTCTGAGCGAGGCCACCTAACTGCGAAAAACGAGAACACACCGTCCGCGTCACGTTCAATGCGACTGAAAATCGCTACAGGCTGTAGCAAGTATAGCACCAACCTCCCCTTCCTCTTTCTCTCTCTTTCTCTCTCTCTCCCGTTCTGGTGTAGTATATGTATAACAAGCGGAGTATACATCACACATGTACAAAATTGAATTATTATACTACATCAAATTGCATATTGTATATAACATTGACTAGAGATTAATTCATGTCTACACATTACACTTGAAACTGACAAACTTTAATAATTAAACTTCTTTAAAATTTTGATCTCCAATTGTGATTGACTTTATACTTTCTTCCAATCGATAAATGAAATAACAATCCAATTTATGTTTTTTTTTGCATATTGTTTCATGGATACTTTCGGTATAAACATTCCTTATACATATGCAATATCATTTGGATTATAACCTCCTTCTGTTTGGAGAGTGGAATAATCTGAAAAAATATGCGTTTAAGTTTCAAAAATTATTATGACATCAAGTGGCTAACCCGTTTTGAATCCTTTTTTAAATAGTATAAATAAATGTCTAACAAGTGTGTGCAAAATGTTACCTCTACTACAGTTTTAAGTGCCCTTTCTTTAGCAGAACATTTACTTTATGGTCACGTGCAGCATTATTAACTTAAACGGTCGAGAGGGGTCTTTATTATCATTTGATATTCCCAACAGTCCCAAGTCTCATCTCTAACAGAAACGAATCGTGGCACACGACTTGTGATGATAATACTCTTAAATAAAAGCTTTGGTAAAATTTAAATTCTAGTGCCACGTAAAACTGCCATGAACGTATCCAGATGGATTCATAGTTTTTTAAGGAAGGGTTGGATCCTTCCAGAGAATCTTACCTGGTTCACGATTAATTCCCAGCGAGGTCGATCCTTCCCTATTGGCGTAAAAATGATGAAAAGTTCTTGTATTTCTACGTCACAAATTTTGGGCTACTTTGCCCCCTCCTCTCTTTTCCACAGTTCCACTCCGTTGATAACCGTAGTTTTTTTTCTTTTACATCCTTATTTCAATGTTTTTGTTTCAAACTGAAAAAGGTGAATTTCCAAAAAAATACCTGACTTTCTAGCCAAACTATTAGATTTTTAAGCCATGAGGTCGTTGTTAACCAAGCAAAAGGCCTTCCCTACCTTTTTCGATTTTTCAATATTAGAGCCAATCAGATGAATATCGTTCAAAAATCTCATTTCCAACCAATAAAGATTACTTTCCTTGTAAAAAATATAAGGTTTTCATTTAAAAGGAAGTATTCCCCACGAAAAATTCAAGTTTTCCTCCAAAAATAATAATTTACACAAATGAGCCTGATTTCCAACAGAATGATTGTACTTCCAACAGATTAATTGCATTTTAAACCAAACAGCTGAATTTCCTACCTACAACGTAAATTTCCAATCAAGGAGATTAATTTTCCACTGAAAGACGATTTTTAACAAATAAAATAACTCATAAATCAGTTCGGAAATTACTTTTCAATGGAAAGTAAAACAAATTTTCATCCATAACAAAACAAAAGGAAAAGATAAGTCCTCTACAAGATAGTTTAATTCCCAACTAAATAGGGTCATCCACACAAAAAATTCTTGGCTCCAAACTACGTTTTTTATAAACTTTGAGCACGAAGTGTGAGGACCGGAAGAAACCGAGCGCGTAGCGCGAGGTTTATCATTTATCGACCGCGAAACGCGAGTTCCAAAAGAAACGCGCAATGAGAATGTGCCCGCGTAGCTGGCAGATTTTTTTTGTGTCAAGTCATTTCAATCTGAATAAGATGAATAATCCTCCTACGGTTTCGGATTATATTTTTTTTTTTTCTTCGGATATTAGCGTTCCCGATGAAACAAAAATTGTATTCCTTTAACGATTCATAACTTTCTGATGGTTTTAGGTAATGTTGGCATTGCAGACCGGAAATCGGTATATTTACAATTCAAAGAATTTTTTGATACATAGCATTACTTTTTCTTCGTCAAATGTTCTTCTATTTCAGAAATTCTAACTCCTGATTAGTGCTCCCAATTATCGGAACTTTTTGTCATGCGCGTGCATCGCGTGAGCAACCGGATTCTTAACTGTTGGCGCTTGGATTTGAAATTACAAAGTTTGACCCATATTTTCGTGATTCCAAAATCCGCGCGCCAGCATCGACCAATGCGGTTGTCGGTGCGAGACGCATGCGCAGTGCGAAAAGTTCCAATAATTGGGAGCACTGTTTTCAATGAAAAACAGGCGACAGTCAAAACTAGAAGAGACGGAAACGTTGATCGAAGCCGAGTGGCGGCGCTGGCCGTACTTTCAGGCCGACAGCTTGTAAAATACATGGAAGAGTGTCAACAGTGTTCATTTTTTTTTCTTGAGTACATAAATGTAGTATCCGATTTTCCTGTACTTGCCCCTTGCTCTTAATTTTGAATGAAAAGTTTAACTCATTCGACTTGAAAATTCCATAGTTGTAGTTAAAAATTCGATTTTTTTTGGTTTACAATTAATCTCTTTGAGTAGTAAGTATTGTATCTGTTTGAAAATTTAACTATTTTTGTTGGAGCTCCTTCATTGCAGTTTGAATTTTGGAGCAGAAGAAGCGAGCAAAACTTGCTACAACTTGAATTCTTAAAATTCGTCAATGTATCTATAATTATTTCAATTAAATAGATAATTATGTATCTACACGACTGAAATACATGAATAATTATGCACCTAAATGATATTTAATTTATAACTACTTAAATAATAATTACTAATACACTTTTCAAATTTCCAACCTTATAATATTTATTTGTTTTATGAATCCTATTATTTATCATAAAAAACGTTACAAGTATTCGCAATATTTGTATAACATAATTAATTTGTATAGATGTCTTCACTTTTTAGAGGTTTAACATAATGAAGCAAAATAAATCGTTGTCCAAATTTGAAGAAAAATATAGAATTTTATAATATAGTTGAATTCATTTCTGATTTTATTAATTAATAAAAATGTCAAAAGTATAAAGAAACTCAATTGAAATATACTTTTTTTATAGTTTACGATATTTACATATGTCGATGCTATGAATTTGATATTTTTGTAGAATTATTGAATGTATTCTGTGAGAAGCGTATTCGTATATAGTCATAAAAATAATTGTTTCTTCACTTTTTCTTAGGACCTATCAATTTATTGGATATTTGAAGTATTACTAAATATTTTTTCCAGATAAGTGTATGCTAAAAAAAGTTTTTTATAATTAAAATAATTCAAAATTTAATTTTCCTCGTGCTATAGAATAATTATTATCGGCCTGAAAGTACAGCCAGCGCCGCCACGCGGCCCTGGTCAAATCTCACGTCACATTTATTCTACATGCCTTTATGTGAGTGCCACCCGCTTGATAAAAGATTATTAGATTCCCATTTTGCTTTAGAAATTTTTAATTAAAAAAAAAAACAAGAACAACAGGTTTGAAAAAGGTTCCACAATCCTGACAATTTTGCTGCTCATGTTTCCAAGACGGACCTCATAAAAAACTATAAAAATCAATTTATTTAAAACTTTCTCTTAATTGATTTCATTAACTGTACCATCCTCGAACATCTTTTTTATACCTGATATGAAACGTATAATAAGCGTTTAATGGAGCCAATTAGAGAATGAGCATTTAAAAAGGTAAAAAGGATGAAATATAAAGAAGTTGTAAAATAACAAATACAATCTGCAAAAATAAATCGGTATGAGGCTAAGGAGCATCACATTAGCAGCTTTTTATATTGTTACTCAAAAAGAAGGAAGAATAGGAGAAAAAAATTAGAAAATTCGACGTTCTGCTTTTGGCAGCAGCTTGAAAAATTAATAATTTTCACTTTTTGTTTATACCCGCATTGTGATTTCAACTAACCGTTCTATCTGAATAAATTTCGATAGTTATAAAAGTTGATGATCCATGATTTATGGTGATATTAACTAAAGATGATGTTATGCGTAGATAATTATGATGTTCTATAATTATCACTGATGTTCTTTTAAAATGATGTTATTTGTTGGTGATAAATAACAATAGCAATCGCTCTAGACACGATGATCTATGATTCCACCTCTTACTGCATGTATCGATCGCCCATGTTTACTTGCCAATTATAATTTTGATACCATATCAGCATCATTGAAAATTTTTATGAACTGTGTGTATCAGTCTACTGCAAATCAGTTTGATGCAACTTCAAGATGGAAGAAGAACCCCAGGAACTTCTGTATATCAAATTCTTACAGATAAATTATTCATATATTGTGCTATACCTTCACAAGATCGATAAATTACAAACAAATTAATTTATGAGGTATTTATGATGCATAGAATCTAAAAAATCATGAATGACTATAAGAGTTGATTCATCCATCATAATTAAATATCTTCTGCTCAATTCATTAACACAAAACATCAATATACGGAGGAATATGGAGTACCCTCTTATGAATTCATAACCACTGTTTCCAGTTTTCGAAAATCGAAGCATAACAGTACCACTAAAAATGTCACAGATTCTTAGTTTTATGCATATTATATTTTGGAAGTGAGATCTCAACAAAATTAGCTGAAAACGCATTATTTTCAAGTCGAAACATATGCAAATTTATACAGGTACTGTTCAGCTTGGTTCGTGAAATTAATATGGGTACAAACAAGTTAAGAATTATATTTTATGTAACCTCAGTCCGATGTTCTGTAGGTAACGGAGAATTTTCTGCTAAATACTTTTGTCATTAAATACATTTCACTGAATATAAATATTGAAGATAAGTGTTTTTGTTTTAAATTCATAAAATAGTCATCGATCGCACGTCATTAAGGGGGGGATAGGGTCGAAAAATCGATTTTTTTGGTTGAATTTTCTTATAGTGAAACATTTTAAGAATATTGTAAAAGAATTTTCAAGTTATCCAGAGCAAAACTCTCAAAGCTATACACCTTTTTGAAACACAAGGACAGGATTCGTATCACTAGGGCTGATAAAGAAGCAAAACGAGGAAGCAAGCATGCTACGATTCAAAGTAGACTTGAAAGAAAAGAAGCTGAAGGCAACAAAATTGCTACGGGAGATTCCCTTTATGGAGCTGTAATCGATGATTCAGTGTAATTTAAAAAAGTAAATAGATTTTTCGCTTTTTTACAGTTCGAAACTTCAAACGCGTTTTTCTCAAAATCATAGTTTTGAAGTCCGTGTTCATTCTCCTGAAAAAACTACTCAACCGATCGTTCTCAAATTTGGTACACACTTTCTACGCACATATCGCTATGGTCCAACGGTCTTCATTCTTTATTTTTCCGTTATTAAGGGTGTTTTCCACTTACAAAATGGTGACATTTTTCGTTAATAATCACATTTTTTGCTCTAAACGACCATAAAAAATTTAAAAATCCATGATTGAACAACGTTGGACTAAAGATAAACATATACTTCAATGAAAAAGTTTTACTCATTTGTATCATACAACTCTACGTTGAGATATGATGAACACCGAAAATAAGAGACGCCATCGTAAATCTGCTGCCACCGGCTTCTTTCTTTATTTTTTGTGCCAAAATTAAGGCAAGTGTTCTTGAAATATTACTTTATAATATGCTTAATACTAGAATGAATTAACTTTTGTAATATTCCCAAACAAAATTCATGAAAAAACATTTTTTTAGAACCTACTCCCCCGTTAAAACAGGAAAATACAAATGTAACCTGTCTGTCAATACCAGCGTAGTACTTCATTTTCAAACATCTTAATAGTGCAACAGTTCAGATTGATTATGCCTGAAAACGAATTTTATAGAACATCAATTTCGCACACATTCAGAATGTCAATTTTGACATTTGTTTTGGAGTAGATTCTTTTGGTTTCATGATTTTTCATTCGTTCCAAGTTTTATCTGTATACTGAAAAAAATATCTAGGCGTAGCACTAAGAATTCTTGCTATCTCAGCTAAAAAGCATTGCTGGATTTCGTCTTTCCAAATAGTAAGCTGTATTGCACAGGAAGTTGCTGCGAATCTTCAGTTTGTGATCTGAATTAAGGGTATCGAAATCAGCTCCAAACTGGAAAACGAAAAATTTTTAATGTTTTCAATTTGAGTAAGGCCAGTTCAAATATTTAAAACCAGACTGGACCAATATCTTGATTTAATTCTCGTCGATTTGTCTGATGCTTTTTGGCAATCTAACCTCCAAAACTGACTTTTTCTCCAAAATAGGGAAAGGCCACAAAGTATCATACGGCCTACGAGAATGCTGAGTGATCTGATTCGTTTCACAAATGACTTGAACACTTGCTCTAAAATACTTCGATGCAGTTCTGGAGGTTTCAATTTTGATTGAAACAAGCTTTACATCAGTAATCGGTTCAATATTTTTCATAATCTTATCACTTCTCAGTCATTTGTTCACTTCTCACATGTATAGTTTCCATAAAGATATTCCAAATTATAAACCGGTTTTTTATTACGCTAAATGTGGCTCTTGAAAATGGGATCCTATTTAGCTAGTATTGGCAAAGGAAACGACCACCGCGAGTCAGTGGCGCTGCGGCATCAAAACAAATATGGCTGTTCGGGGAGACTAAGCTTACAAAAAGGCTTATAGCATATAACCTAGAAATATGATTGAGGGCTTAAGAGTTCTAAATTCGGGTTTTGTGATCATTTGTGGAGCAACTTGCAAATATAATATGTGCATCGACTTGCTGTTTTCTCTATCTTCACGAACAAGTGGCTCTTGTCATCAGAATATTTATCCTGAAGATTCAGCCTTCTTAGCCATTCTGAGCGTTTATCTACTGACACTATTTGTCCAGCAAAGTTTTTAATGTTGACACTGGCAATTCCAAATTTGGGCACTTTGTGAAATCTTGAATAAATCTATTGCTATTTTTTGGAGTTGCGATTGGCAACACAGCAGCAGTCACTGGTATTATTTACTTTTCTATGTTTTGTAGAAAATTCCATTTCCGTGCACTTCTATTCATACTTCAAATATTGCAAGAAACTTGAGATATGTTTAAAAATATGTTAAAAGTTATCTATTCAATCAAAAACAATATAATTGCGTTGATCAATGCGCAGAGCACATGTAAACTATGGTATAGATACTCGAATACAGATCCCTGTGGGCAGCCGTTTTGGATAGTATGCTTGGTGGCCACCAGGTCTCGCAATAAGGGACTCTATAAATCTGACAGGGCGCGCTAGTGTTGTGAACTAACGCAAGGAGGCGGGAATTACATTTCAATTCTAACGCATAAAACTGATCTTCAGATGATTTTAGAACAGAATTTCTTCTAGGTGGTATGAATTTTGAAGTATTATGCATTAATTCAATTATAGGAGCCACGCTGTTCGACCATGACTGCTAGAATGCTCAGAAAACGGTGATAGACCGATGTCTTAAATTTCTGTCTGCAGTAGATTGATGGTTTTTAGATCTTACCTATCTAATTTTTAGCACCACCCAAACTGCATTGCTAACTCGCCCATATTTCTCCCCTCATATTCTTTGAGCTGCAACACCCACACAATTTTTTTCAGTGTAACTATATTTTCTTCCGACAAAAGGAAATCTCTTCCAACTTCATGGAGTAAAATTTTTATTTTATGCAGGACTAACGTCAGTCGAGTACTTTCTGCTAATTCTGTACTTCAGATGCTCGCCGGTACCTATATAGGTATATACATCTGTTGGTATACGCTTGGAACAATGATACTAGTTTGACTGGTGTGGTTCTCCCTTCCGACTCGAAAGAGGTACTTCATACACAATTCTACACTGATGCATTCAGGTGCGGATACAAGGATATTTTTTTGCTTGAGCGAAAAAAAAATTAAAAGGAAATACGAAGAAATGTTTAACATAAACATGAAAGTTATAACCCTATTTGAATCCTCAATTTTGAATTTGTTTAGAAAAAATGATAGTATATATTGTGCAAAAATTGATTTTCAACAAAACTGTTCAATTTCGAACCAAGTTAATAGATTTTGAACAAATTAGATAGATCTCCAAAAATAGAAATAATTGGAACTAAATTGTTAAATTTTTTAACTAAATAAGTAGAATTATCTGCAAGAGAGTTGAATTTTGATTTTTTATTAAATAGTATAAACTTTCAACCAAAGAGGATGAATTTCTGATAACATCAATAAAGATGAGTTGTAATTTTTAATTTTCAACGTAACAGTGAAGTTTTAAACAACATACATGCGGTTTTAACCAAAAAATTAATTTTCAATTGAGTGATCAAATTTCCTGCAAAAAGTTAGGATTTTTAATTCCATAATCAAATCTGCAACCAGAATGTATTAGTTCTCAGCCAATTTTATAGTGTCCTCCCATCCAGATCATTGGTTGATTTCGAACCAAATACTTGGATTCCGAACCAAAAAGGAAAATTTTTAATACACTGATTGCATTTTCATTAGAAAATACAAACTTTTAATTGAATCATTTATTTCGCAACCAAAGAAGAAGAATCCTCTTCGGAATTTTCATTTCTAGTCAATAAAGATAAATTTTTTTGAAATAATATTTTTCGGTAAGACGAAAAAGAATTTGAACCGAATTGTTGCATTTATAACTACAATTGATGAATTGTCAACCGGAAATAGGTTACTTAAAATCTTTAGTTGAGAAAGTTCAATTAACAACGAAGGAAAATTAATTTTTTATCCTACACTTGAATTCACAACCAAAAAGATTAATTTCTAATAAAGTTGTTAGATTTTTAGTAATCAAGATGTATTTTCAACTATCAAATTAAATTTTCGACCAAAACAGATAAGTCCTCAACCGAATTTGCATTTCTTATCAATGGAAAAAAATCCCGAAAACAAACAGATTTTTCGGTAAGACAACATAAATGCCAACCTAATTATTGCACTCTTAACTATAAATGATGAATTTTTAACTAAATATAAGATTGTTGAAATCTTCTGTTGAAAATACAATTTTCAAAAAAAAAAAAATTATTCAACCAAAAAGCTTTAGTGTTTTAACGCAATAGTGAACTTCTAAAAAATAATAAATGCATTTTCAACCAAATATGTGAATCCACAATCAAAAAGATCAACTTCTAACAAAGTAATTAGATTTTTAGTAATCAAGACGTATTTTCCACTATTAAATTAAATTTGCAACCAAAGCCGATGATTCCTCAACCGAATTTGCATTTCTACTTAATAAAAAAAATCTTGAAAAAAATCAGATTCTGCGGTAAGACAAAGAAAATGCCAACGGAATTATTGTAAACATAACTATAAATAATAAATTTTTAACTAAAAATGATATCGTTGAAATCTTCTGTAAAAAAAATTTAATTTTCAACAAAAAAAAAGAATCATTCAACCATCATCCAATTATTGAAACTTTAGTGTTTTGATGCAATAGTTCATTTTTAACAAAATAATAAATGCATTTCAAACCAAATATGTGAATCTACAACCAAAAAGATTTATTCCTAACGAAGTGTATAAATTTTCAGTAAGCTATAAGAATTTTTAATTAAGAGATGAGATTTCTTAACGAAAAAAGTAAATCCTTAACCAAATTTGCATTTTTAATCATAAAAAAAAGTGTCAAGGAAGTCAGATTTTTCAGAAGAACTTAATCAACCCAGAATAGAATCGTCAAAATCTTTAGTTGAGAAAATGTAATTTTCAATTGAAGCAAAAAAATTTTCAACTAGATAACTTTAGAGTTTCAACATTGCAGGGAATTTCAAATCAAATAATAGATGCCTTCCGAACAAGTTACTTGAATTTACGACCAAAAAGATAAGTTCGTAACGTCAAAAGAAGAATTTTTAATGAAAAATGTGATGTTTGATGTTTTACCAACAAAAATAAAATTCTTACCGAAAAAATAAATGGAAGTAATAAATAACATCCTTTTTTGATCTTCTCTACCTTGAATTGAACTACTGAACTGCTATGATCCCTGTCCCAGGTATTAACGTTTGTTTCCATGACTGAAATAAAAAATACCTACTGATCAGGGAAAAGAAAAAATTTTTAGGTAAATTTAGAGGATACCGAAATTTGAATTCTGTACCGACCCTCATGAAGAAAAAGTTGAAATCGTTTTGCAAATCCATAAAATTATTATGCATGCAATTATTATATATTTTGGCTCATATCGACTAAAGAAGGATGACTGAAATTGGATAAAGAAGCAATTATGCAGATATTGCGTAAAACTTTCAAACCTATTGTTACGCCGTTCGAAGAAGATAATTTATAGAATTTGTAGGAAATAAAAAAAAAAATTATTCAAACGATACAGAAGTTGAGCATTATAATGTTGATAATTCTCTCAAATGAGCTGTTGCAGAATTATCAGGAGAAACTAAAAAAAACTATTGATGAAGAAACAAAAATTCGGGAAATCTCGCGGAAAATTATCTTGCAATGATTCGTAAAAGAAAGAAGGGTCTAGATATCATTTTAAGTGAACAAAAATGACCTTCCAATAGATTTATGATTGGTGATTTACCAACATGCCTCAAACAGAACCAAAATATCGTTAGTATCACCCAGTATCCCACATAGAAAGGCTGACTTAAGCTTTCATTTGGGGAAGATCTGCAGGAGAGTTTGTAAAACTTGAATGATTAGAGAATGTTTGAAAAATTATAATTTCGACAAACGCTCATAAAAATATTATAAAGTTGAGCGAGCACTTTACAACAATCAGATTATGTTCGAGGGTTGAAAATCGTCTTCAATCTTTGAGGAAGTATTTTGTATGTAACTGCAAAGTTTTAAAAATATGAGATTTTATACGAGAATGTCTTCTTGCTGAATAGGTCTCACGTTAGAACTGGAAAAAATAGTACATTGTGTGGCTAGGCCTCAAAACAGTCGATTTTGAGGCCGTGCCGCATACGATACTTTTTGCCTCGAAAATATTAAAAATGAGCGTTTTTTAGTCACGTGAATGTAATTACATAACTGACCTTTATAGATATGAATACAAACGAAACAAAAAAATGTCATTTATCACACACACACACACACAACTGTGAACACAGCACTTGTTTGCTACGTTTTTGATATCGCGCCACCATCTTGAATCACGTGAGCTCATTTTCAGGCAGCTGATAGCCGAAAAAGGGATGCGCATGCGCAGTAGTACTGCTAAAAAAATGGCCATTTTTACAGTCGCAACACGGACTGAAAAACGCGAACTTTTAATGTTTGAGAGGCAAAAATTAATATATCAGTCAATTTGTTCAAGCCATCTTTATATGAATCAAATCATCAAATACAGTGCAATTTTTGGTTTGCGATTGTCTCGCTGAAACTATTTGATTCCCTTCTATTGCTTTTTGAGAATGTAAGCGCTTTGAAGATGCCCTCAAGTAGTAATTATATGTATTTAATTGAATCAGTAGTGGAAAAATATTGTTGATTGATAGTCTATTTTCAGCTCTTAATCTTTTTAATTTATGGACTGAATTTCATAAATGTATCGGATTTTAAACGCATTAATCAGGGGGAAGACGAATAATTTCATTTGTCGCGTTAGTATGTATGGTATAGTGATATCAATTATGAATTAACAGTCAAGACTCTATACATTTGTAGAGAAGAAATTATAAACTGCATTTCATGAAGCTGATACCTGGATGATAAGCACCTGTTAAAAACGTGGCAGCTGAGCGACTTCCAACAACTTCCAGTTTTTACAGGTGTACCACCTTCAGCACATCACGTTGGAAAAGTAAAGCCTTACCATCTCTGGTATGGTTTCAATCCTGTTGATTTTTTAACTTCCTTCGATGCAAATTTTACGATGATTGCCTTCGAGGAGCTACATTTACAAACAAAGAAAAATGTATCGCCACCCAAACTTTTTTATGTTTAGGGTCAGCATATTTTTTATTTAACTAAAGAACAGTCATCCACGTCCTAGGGTGTTCGAGGTTATAATGTATAGATATTAAAAACCATTTATAGTACCATGAAATAAGATATTCGACACTCCGGGAGTTTTCCTGAAGAAAATTGTACATTGTGTGGCTAGGCCTTAAAACAGTCGATTTTGATGAGCGTTTCGCTCGGCCGGCAATACGCTCATCAAAATCGACTGTTTTGAGGCCGTGCCGCACACGATACTTTTTGCTTCGAAAATATTAAAAATGAGCGTTTTCTAGTCACGTGAATGTGATAACAAAACTGAACTTTATATATATATATGAATACAAACGAAAGAAAGAAATGTCATTTATCTCACACACACAACTGTGAACACGGCACTTGTTTGCTACTGCGCCACCATCTTGAATCACGTGAGCTCATTTTCAGGCAGCTGATAGCCGAAAAAAGGGCTGCGCATGCGCAGTAGTACTGACTCAAAAAGTGTCATTTTTACTGTCGCAACACGGACTGAAAACGCGAATTTTTAATATTTAGGAGGCAAAAAGTATAATTTTTTCCAACTATTTGAGTTTGCAAAAACAATTTAAAACTTTATAATTGATGTTTGTGGAGAAACCGTAAAAATTCAGCATTTTCCTACAAGGTTACATATGACACAAAATAACACTAACTATAAGCTCCATCAAGTGGACAAAGATATATTGTTTTATTAACGCTCAACACCTCAGTAAGATGAGTATGCAGTACGGTGGTCCAAATATTTTTTTACATTCTCATCATTTATGATTGAGAAAGTATTAGAATCGTCTGAAATTTCACATCTTGAATTTTCAACGGATCTCCACGTTTCAAGACCTCCTGAAGCCGAAAATCATGTTTTGGTGACGGTGTCTGTTTGTTGGTCTGTATGTCCGTCCGTCCATCCGTCCGCCCGTCCGGCCGTAAACACGATAACTCACGAAAAAATGAACGGATCAAAGTGGCCTTTGACACACTTGTTGATTGGAGCAAAAGAAAGGATGAGTTCGTTAGCCAGATATTTTCGAGGAAAAATGAAAGAGTGGGAGCATTTTGAAAATTTTTTGGACTTTTTTTCCAAAACTTGGAAATCGTAAGTACGGTTTCTTATAGTGCATAAAGAGTGAAACAATTTATCCGAATGATTTTTTTTGATAAAAACAAAATTGTTAGAGTTGTGGCATTTTCAAAATTTAAAAATATAATTAAGAAAATGAGAATTTTTAGCCAAATGACGCAAGATTGAAAAGAAAGTCAGAGACAAAAAATGTTTCTTCTTGGGAGCCCTACAAGATCGTCAATACAACTTTTCGAATTTTCTCAAAAAATCGAAAATTCC
>WSXT02168973.1:0-19894 GCA_011762715.2 Neuroterus valhalla | reverse complement strand
TTTCCCGCTTGGCCGGGTCAGAAATAACCATTTTTGAGCTTACAATACTTCAAAATATCAAATATTTCTTGAATTTTACAAATTCTTGTGACTTTAACATGGATGCGCGACTACAGGAAATCATTTTATTGAATCTGTACTTAGCAGGCATATATATGGAAGCAATATGAATTTTTTCCCGCTTGGCCGGGTCAGAAATAACCATTTTTGAGCTTACAATACTTCAAAATATCAAATATTTCTTGAATTTTCCAAATATTTGTGACTTTAACATAACTGCACGAACACAGAAAATTTGTTAATAATTCTATACTCAGTAGGCATATATATGGTTGCAATATAAATTTTTTCCCGCTAAACCGTGTCAGAAATAACCATTTTCGAGCTTGCAATACTTCAAAATATCAAATATTTCTTGAATTTTCCAAATAATTGTGACTTCAACATGAATGCGCCGACACAGGAAATTTTTTAATTAAACCTATACTCAGCAGGTATATATGTGGATACAATATGAATTTTCCCGCTTGGCCGGATAAGAAATAACCATTTTTGTGACATTGGTGATATTAAATCTATAATTTTCCTCTATTTTGACATATATTGACATTGCGCGAACTGAAGACATTTTTTTTGGGCTCAACTTTTCCAGGAGTTATTTTGGAACCCACCAGAAACTTTTCAGCCCTAACCGAAAACGATTGTGAAAAAGATTATTTTTTCGATACGCTGGAAGAGGAGTTAAGAAGTGTTAAGACCGAGGGGGACGTGTGGAAGATAAGAAATAGGTTTAGAAAGCGCAGGGAGGGGATAAGTGAGAACGAAGCGTGGATTTTTGGTACAACATCTGTTAGAGACAGGCTGAAAGAGGTAGTTAGAAAGGTATGGGGGGTGAGAGATTTTCATGAGAGTGGCGGGAGGGGCTGATAGTGCCACTGTACAAGAAGGGAGATAGAGATAGGACGGAAAATTATGGAGGAATCACATTGATGAACACAGAGTACAAAGTGTACGCACTGGCGACAATTTAGGCCTCAATGGAATTTTCGGCTACGTCGAAAATTTCAACTCACACCATTATTGCATATTTTTCAGGAATTCGGAGGAAAAAATGCAAATTCAATATGGCAATGAAGAGACACTTCGACGAAACCCTGAAGATACAAAATGGATTTGTAATTAGGTGATAACAAATCAACAGGCATTAAAAAGAGGCTTTTTTAATAACAGTCATAATTTCCACGTGAATCAAAATTCGAAATTAGACTCTATGCAAGATTGTGCTAAGAGAGTTGTACATAGTGACACGATTCCAATTATCAATCACAGCATAAAGTGTAAATACTTCGATCTTGACAAATTGAATGACAGAATCGCAAATTTTGATTATGGACCAATTGATGTTTCCTCAAAGCCTCCTCTAATTGCAGGAAAGCATCTAAAGAGTTCTTATCTTAAAATGTATGCTCCTCAAATTTCATGCTTCATAAAGTACATATTTCGGTCTTTTAGTTGTAGACTTAGGACCTATTGAAGAAACTGTTTGTCAACTTTAGAAACTATTACGCAGAATTCTCAATATTATCTCATAAACACCACCAATAAAAATCATTGTAAGATCTCAAACACGCTTGTATATGAACATAACAGTTTATACGTGAAAATAACAAGAGTTTCTAAAACCCAAATCTCATAATTTAATACATTATAGTAATTTCATCAAGGAATCGGAGCCCGTCAGTCAATATTCTTGCTTCAAGTTTGGAGCAGAATACAAATTTCTAGATAAATATGCTACTGTAAACGCCTGTAGAAAATATTTAGCATTTTCAGTAGCTGTGAAGCATCCGTTGCACATTCGCTACAGATTTATGTCATCTGTTCCCATGAATCCGTCAACCCTTATTGCGCCTGGTACAGGAGTTCACGAAAAAGATATTGATACATTACGCGACTTTCTACTTGTAAGTATACGAAACTGCGATGCTTCTTTCTTTTATGACCCTCACTGGATTAATTGCAAAGGAATAAAATTTCATAAATTTATGATTCTTCTAATCGACTGCCACGCTTATTTCTTACCTGTTTTTGGTCTCATTGGAGTTAATTTTAGTTGTGAGGGAAAATTGATTTTTTTCGTATCAATCATTACAAAATATAGGTGACAACGATTACGTTTTGGCGTACGAAATACTTTTGAAAGGCAAAAAAAATTTGATCAATGTAAGCAATGTAATGTTCTGAAATATTTTTTCATCATTCCACAGATTCGCTACCTCAGCATATTGGGTTAAGTGAAATGACCAACCTACGTTCTAGGAGATTCGTTACTTTAACTCAACCTCAAGATGAATAATTGACTGAATATTTGAATTTTCCATCATGAGGATGTACATTTTAAACCGGAAATCGCATATTCTAATTCCCAGTCACAAGATTGAGCTAGGGCTGGGTTCTCAAATTCAGACACCTAGCTAGCAGCGTATTTTCGAAAGCAAGAGAGATAATATTATATCAATATATTCACCAATGGATTGGAACGAAAAAGCCATGGTCATGAAACAGATGCCAGCAAAGATGTTCATTTTCTCCCAATCAATGGAATTCACGGAAAGTTGGAGAGTATTGTGCAGTGCAGCTAATGCATATTCTGTTTGATCCATGGCGTATATTTTCGAACTTTTATCTCATTCTTTATATCTCATTTTATTGCAAAATGCGGGAACCTCAAATGCAGCAATAAAAGTGATTATCCAGCTCCGACTCCGGTAGATAGTGCATTTCTTCGAAAACAAGTTAATATATTTCAAATTTCTATTTTTTTCGTTTGCCATAATTTTAGTTAAAGGGTTCGAGTGGACACCAATCACTATTTCATGATTGGCCACTATACTTTGCACAGTCCTCTTCGCATGGAGATAGGAATTCGAGTTGTTATGAAATACTGTATTGCGAGCAATCATTCTTGTATTATTAGTCACTATGCTTTCACCCCCTCCCCCACAAAACACTGAAATCCCCTACACCCTCCTCGCCATGCTTGAAGTTCACTTTCGAAGAAACTGGTTAAAAATATAACCGGTACCAGCCATTTCGTTTTACCGGTACCGGTCGCGTATAAACTTCCAAAACTATAAGGGATCATAAATTTGGATCAACAGCAGTTGAATTTGACCAAACAGACGCTTATTCTAAATTTTGATCAATGCATATTATATTCATGAGCTTGATAACACAGCTGCAACAAAAAAATCGAACCCCTTTTACCGGGACCTGACTCGTCATACTATACGGGGTAATCATGAAATTAATGCGCATATTCCCCGCTTGAATCTGGACCACCAACCCTCAGTGCTTTTCTTTCGGCTCTCTCTTCAGCCAGGGGGCCAAAAAAAGTCATAAGGAGGCAAGTTAGAACTGTAAGGAAGCTGGTACTACGGGAATATTTCTCTGGGTCAGGCAGTTGGTGATAAAAACGGCCATGTGTCTAGGATCATTATCGTGGTGGAGATTGAACAAGTCTTCGATGTCACTATCTATTGTACCGTAAATGTTGACCAGTTCAGAGCGTTGTCGATTGCCTCAATTCCCAATCGACGCTCTGAACTTGAAACTTTGCGCACACGCTGGACGTATTCATTGGTTTGAGTCGTTGTGGGCATCCAGGACCGCGCTAGACAGTGACCATCTCATGATCCTCTTTGAAGGCCTCGTGACACCTTTTGAATTGAGATCTCGAAATGAATTCCTCCTTAGAGGCCTCTTTAGGCGTTTCATTACATTCCATTGCATTTTTCCAACACAAAACTTGATCACATACCTCTGTTTCCGTGAACGCTTTATCGTGTTGTAACACAATCGAAAACCAGACAGCGTGAAAACACGTGTCACTGCTTCTCCTACTCGTAGCAAATTGGGACCAGCCGTTTTCATATGCAGCCTGTATGTAATCGGACATCCTTAAACTAAATTTGGAGTCGAAATAAACCTATCACGTGCGGTTTTCCCCTTATTTCAAAAAATAGTCTGAAAGTCATAAAATACAATAAGATCGAAACAATACCCTTGAACCATATATTCCGTAAATCTTACAACCAAATGTTCCTAGAACCCAACTACCATAAACCCTATGGGTCATAACCCTGACCCCCGTCTCCCCTTGAGTGGTGTTGCTGGTCTCCCATCGGGTGGCTCCCCAGGTTGCGGATAGGGGAATGCCACCCAGAATTGGGTCGCACCGAGGAAATTAAATACACGGGGCAGGCAGAAACCAGATAGGGTAAGAAACCCTTTTAGAGAAATCAAAGATGAGGGTGTTTCTTTAAGACGAAATACCCTAAGGGAGTTGAAATCTACCTACTGGTTCTGATCGGGTGAAAGTTTCAGTGGTCAGTTGCGGCCCTATGGATTTTGGGAGTTTGACATTTGGGAGAGGAGCTTTAGCGGGCAGATATTCGGAAGTAAAGTCGATGTGTTTGAGGAGCCTGGCAAATCCAACATCTCGTTGGCACGCTATAATAAGTTGTACGCAGAGAGGAGGCAACTAGATTACCTAGGTCAGGTTCGAAAGATGTGAACCATCCCAGAAGACATGGAGGAGTTCTGCTATTCAAAGAAGAACATGTTCCTCCCATAAGGAGTGGACTACGTGATGCTTTATTTCAGCTTTAAAAGCTGGATATGAGTCTAAATTTGCTGAGGACGGTGCTCAAGACATCGCATACAACGTCGGATTGGGCTGCAAAATTAGTGAAATCTCTTGCCTCGACCCAAGGGAAAAGGCAGAGAGAAGCCACCGTGAGACCCACATACCTGAGTGCCACCAACTCCTGCAACGGAGAAAACGAATTTGAAGAAGAAGGGCAAGAGACGGGCTCGACCTGTGGCGGTTCTCACAAAACCGTCCGAGAGCTCGAGCTACGCTCAAGCTGTCATCTGCTCCTTTATGGAAAATTTCCCCTCCTACTACAAAAAAAACATATGACTCAGTGAAAAAGTGACTTATTCGCGTTCAAGTAGTGGAAATCAATATGCTTGAAACAGCTGTGATTTTTAACCCCTTATTTGCATATTAGCAGCCATAGCGTGGCGAAGGCAGGCTTCTGTTCATTTTGGGATGGTTTCTGGACGTGAGGTGCCATTGCCTCTTAAAAGTAAGAAAAATTGGATAAAATGATACAAATAAGATTCGGAATGGAAGTGCATTCTATCAAATTGTTTCCATCGTTATGGGGTTCTAAGGTCATATGAATGCAGGGTTGATGAACTATACGAGTATGGGGTTTTGCTGTGTTTTTATAGAATTTCATGACTTTTAGCCTATTTTTTCATGTGAGGGTGAAACCTGTAGTAATAGTGTCACTCAGATTCAGGATTTAGTTTCAGCATGCTCATAGACGCCATCTAGCGTATCCTCCGATCCCCAAGATGAGATAATCGATGACGTCACGTTCCCTTCAGATCATTTCCAGACAAATCATTCAAAAAAGTAAATTGAATCGAGAAAGCAAGGAAAAACAAACAGAAAATCATGAATAATTATTAGAATAATTATTTATGTATTTCCATTTGTTTTTCCATTGCTTTCGTCATGAAAGAGTGGTTCTTAAAGAAGCAGAAGACGGTATGAATATGTTTAGAATCATTTTTTATTGAAATAAAATTCAATTTATGTAAATGAATTGCGTTAAGATCATGGCTTCGTTCCTGTATTCAAATGAACAATAAAATATGTAGGAATGAGTATTATATTGAAATACTTGACATTGTACATTTCGACATTAGTGTGAGAGGTGATCATCTACCGGAAAAACATGTTGAAAGTTGAGATTTTGATGTTGTAATGGTATAAAATTTAATTCTGAAATTGTCTGACATTCACAGTTATCCTTCCATCACTTCAAAAATATTCATTCCTGTAATAAATTTCCCATAAAATGTCTCATTATGATGGTTCTTTATAATTTTGAAAAATAAGGGGGAAATCATTTCAGGCTTATAATGATAAGGGATTGTTCCTAAAACATTATTTCAATTTGTCGGAAAAAATTACATGTTTTCAGATCAAACGTGATCATCGACGATTTACCCAATACAATGTACAACATTTTTCTAGCTCTAATTCCAAAAAATGGATATAACTATAACGCAAGAATAAACTAAAAATAATGATTTCAGTTTACATAAAAGTACTAAGACTGTAACGCTATTGTCAGGTCACGTATAATGATTTTTAGTTGATAGGAACATTTATAATTAGGACGCAATTGTAAGTTGACAAATGGTAAAATACAATTACAATCGTAACGCAGTGACTAGTACCCGATGTACTTTAGTTCCAGCGTCTTCTGATATTGATTTCGACTGTCCCAAAGAAAAAGGTCGCAACAAAGATTTTCGAAAACAGAGTGTATCAACTATATCCCACTTCAACAGAGTGTCGTATTTCTATGTATTTGTGAATAGAGATACGGCACTCTAGCGCAGCATAATATATAGTTAATACTCTCTGTTTTAGATTTTACATTGTTGTCTTATATTCTTTCTTTTTTTCCCCCAGTAAAATTGCGTTTCTTGAGGCGAGTTTTGCGGATTTTATATCAATTCGTCTTATTGACGCTTTTTCTTTTTTTTCCCTGTTTTGCTGGCAAAGTCTCGCGCGGCCTTCTATCCTTACCGATCGTTTTCAAGTAACATTGATAGGCAATCGAAACGGGTAAAGGAAGACCACTTGTATTTTGAGGCACGAATCGCCCTCGTAAAACGCGATTTATGTACGTGAAATGACGTTGCAGTACTGCAAAGTGGATACTTTTTTGAAAAAATGAAGAATTTTCGCTTTGTGCTTGCTGCAGGTAAAGAAAGAGAAATTCAACCTTCTATGGAGAAGGCAACGAGAATTAAAAGCAAGCCTTCTACGCGAAATATCTTCAGTGAGAATCCTTCCAAACAGATGTTTGGCATGCAGATGCATGTCTCTGAAGTAAGTGCTTTTGGTTCGAAGAGAAGATGGTTTCGTGAAGCCTTACAAGCACTCGCAGCATGATCTCACGTCGCACAGTGGGCCAGAATCCCGAAAAGCTGGCCAAAAGTAGAAAATGTTCATAAAATAGGCCAATTTTTCTGACTCGAGGATTTTTAGGGTCGCTGATTACGAATCCAGTGTCAAAAATTTCAAAAATCAAATGGCGGACCCAATATGGTGGACGAGTATGCTGAATAAATTTTCTTTCTTTTCCAAATTGGTATAAGGGGGTTTTTGGGGTCGGTTATTCCGAATCCAAAGTCAAAATTCCCAAAAACAAAATGGCAGATTCAAAATGGCGTCCAAGTATGCTAAATAAATTTTTGATTCAATCACAAATTGGTATAAGGGGATTTTTGGGGTCGCTGATCACGAATCTGAAGTCAGAATTTCTGATAACAGAATGGCGGATCCAATATGGCGGTCGAGTATGCCTTATCAATTTTTTTATCCTTTTCGAATTGGTATGGGGTCAAAAGTATGAAAAAATGTAATTATATTATTGTTGAAAGACATTTTCCAATATTATGGTAATTATTAATGAAAGAGAGTGTAATTAGGCAACTCTTTTAGGCATCTTGAAATCAAATGGATTAGATAATAACTTTTCATTCTCTTCCGTCCTTTTTTACAGTTTCTCAAAATTGTTATGTTTATGAATTTTCCCGAGATTCTATAGAATTCAAATAGCTGTAATTTTAAAGAACGCTCTGCCATTTGGAAAAACCGTCAAACTGAGGCCCCTGTTTTTCAAGCTAATTAAAGTACGTCAAAATCAATGGTGCTAGTCACTTTTCCGAATAAGCTCTGGTTTCTCGGATATTGAATTTTTTGAGTCCCAGGTTCTGAGGCCTTCAATATACAAATTTTTTCATAATCATTTGAATGTGGAATAAATATTAAACATTTTTTCATATGAGAAATGTATAAATCGATTCAAAAATTTTCATACAAAGAATCTGACAAACGCATCAAATTGTCGTTTTCTCCGATAAAAATTATGGAGAAACACTTTAAATCGATCAATTTATGAAACATTAAGGGATATTTTTCCTCCAATGCTTCAGTGTAATCTTATCGAAAATATAGTTATTGAATAATATAAATTTAAAATGTTGGTGGAAAATGCAACAAAATATGTTTTTCGCTGGTCGAAGTCCCTAGAACTTTAAGAATTAAATATTTCAAAAACTAAAGCTAATTCATGAAAATTTCTGTTACCGTGCTTGAGTTCAGCGAACCTACATTAGAATGAAGCACTGGTGACCTAGTTTCATAAAAAAAGTCTTTCAGTCTAGTGCAGTCTAAGCACTTTGAAAATATTAACGCTCTGCGTGTAACATAAATTGAAAGATCAAATGGATTTGATTTACCTTCCTCAGAGGATTCCGTTTGCTGGTTATTTTGAAACAAATCAGGAACGTGAAAATTTCGATGCACCTCGTAAAAAAATCTCGAAGCACTCACTCATATTTTTTGAACAATTTTTCGGAAACGAATGAAGTTTGAGAGTGGACTGCACTATGGAGCAAGTTGAAGCCTAGCCGTGAGCCGAGATCAGATGAGATGCGTCGCGCCTGGTCGCATCTTTTTGGAACGTTCGAACAAGAAATTCGATTTAAGAGTCGAAAATGTAGTTATCTGCAGCTGAATTTTTTCAATTTTAGTGGAATATGTTCGTACAACAGTTTTTAAAAAAAATTAAGTAAGAACACTGATGAACAATACACTTTTAGCATTGGTAAACGGTAATGTTTCACTTTTCATCGAGGTGAATTATTCTACACTTTTGATACTATTTGTAAATAAATACGCAAACGATTTCCATTTTTCAACTACACTCCGGTATGACACATTAGTGGAGGCTGTAAAACTTGTTTCAAGAACTCGAATGGATGCGTAAGTCATTAATAAACACCGTTTATTCTTACAAACATTTAAGGCAGTTTAAAAAGCATACATCTGTGCGCAGAAGTAGTCAACTTCGCACCGCGCTGCAAAGTCAACTCTCTGCGATGAAATTTTTTGGATTGGAAAATAAAGTCACTAGAACCCTCAAGAATACTTATTGATTAAAAAAAAGGTAAAAAAAAAAGTCCTTTTTTTTACTTTTGGCCAGCTTTTCGGGATTCTGACCCGCTGTGCGTCGGGGAGACGCTGTTGCAGAGATTTGATGATGCCGCAAGAATGGCTTTGAATATGACTTTTTTCGAGCGTTTTATCAGAATCTTGCACAAATTCGACCGGGTCAAAACCTTCCTGCTCTTCATCATCGTGTTCCCCGTGTCTCGAGTTCTCCGTGCCTGTCAGTAAACTTTCACAGTCAGACAGAAGCAATTCGCCTCCATCCTCCTCACAATTGTAGCCCGGCGAGTGCTTCGAGGTAAGATTCGTTACCAGCAGCGATTTAAATATCGCTTCGAATTGGAAGCAAGTCGGTTTGGTAGATCTGAAATCATGGTTTTTGATATTACCAAAGAAATTTTCAAGTGGGTCTTGGTTGAGTTTTTGCGTGTCAAAACTGTCGAAACCAAGAACTTTTAATTCCTTCCATAATATTCTGAAACCTTGTAACGTATCAATTAATGTTTGGAGGCACGGAATATCCGTTGTAACTGGTTTTTTAGTTTTTGGATCTACAAACCGCCTGCTTTTCAACTACCTCCGAGCGTTGGCAAAGAATTCGTCGTGATAGGAGTCGTGAGACCATGGAATTCGCTTCACATGAGCATCAGCGGAGCTGACACCATTAACCATCACCAATTGCGTTCATGAGGTGCAGTATGAAGGCTGTGTTGGCCCCACTTGCTGCTACTCGGTGATCTCCAATGCTCGTCTGGAAAGTTCCTGAAAAAATTAAAATGGGAATTAAAAACTTGGTGAACAATGCATGTATTTTATTGATTAGTCATTTTCCTGTTGAAATTACATATTTTGGGTTCAAAAGCTTAGTAATTTTTTCCAGAATTTTACATTTTCGGTGAAGCGCGCCAAAATTTTTCTCGAACCTTCATCTTTTTTTTTTGTGGATCATTCAACTATTTTGATATGAGTTCATTCAGGAAGAGGTTCACGCAACCTCTAAACATATTTCCTAATTTTTGTACATTATCAATTGATTTCACCTTTCGGACCTTGCAAGAATTTCCTCAAAACATGCCATCTTTCTGCTAAAGACCTACATCATAGGTTTTACGCGCATTTTCGCTACTTTATCAGCATACACACGCTGTACTGTTAAAGCGAGTACGTTTTGCTCCGTAAAAGTAGAATAAACGTCGATTTCGTATGCTGTAACTATATCCTTCAAGATCCGAATTTCCGTTCATCATCCTTCAAACCCAGCCAATCGAAGTCAATCTCGATGTCCTTTGTAAGAAAATTATCTCTTATGCACTTTAATAAATGGGGCGGATCGTATATTGGTACAATCTCCTCATCATCAATGAGGATCGTCCAATCTGTAGAGAAGGAGAATAGTGATTATTTCGAACACATATTTGAAAACGTTAAAAAATGCCCAGCTTATGAAGGGAATCTTACACTTATCTATTCCCCCCTCTTCTCGAATCTTATCAGTGTCCTGTTGTAAGGACTTGATGGCCTTCATGTTGGAGGAGCCTTGGTCACAAATCGTGGCAACAATCTTGAAACCAGCATCAGTGACAGCACGAACTACCTCTTTGATGCAGAGTGATAGTTGTCCTGAAGTTGCCTGTCCAGCGCAGAAGTTGTACGTTAACGGAATCTTCCATCCGCTATTGATGCCTCGAAGCATGAAGACCAATTCTTGGTTCGCGTAATTACAAGTACGGCTGGTGCCCCGACCCTCAACGCCAACTGCCTTATCTCTTGTTGCATAATACTGTGTGTGCAGCTTGAGAAAACCTCGTCCCACATTAAAAAACAAACCTTCTCGAGATCATAAGTAATGCGACTAGCAGATTCCTTTAGACAATCCTTCATCGTCTGAGTAACTCCACAATCGAGACGTATCTGAGTGAAGATCTGCCTAACTCTTCGTGGATTTGGAAGTGGCAAAAAGGTACAAAGGTACCGGTATGTAGATGCCGATCGTTTGTGAATAGATAGGCACAATAGCCTTTCATCCGGCGTATACCTACAAACATTCTTATGCTTATTACAGTTACGAAGTACCATGCAAACGAAGCTTCTTTGTATGATTGGTAATTTTTCTAAGTGGCTACTAAATTCCACGAACTTCGAATTTTCAATTACTTTTCGCATTCGATGCGCGTATCTGCATGTAAATACAGGCGATGTAAAGAAAAAATTTAATATTTCAGAATTGTTCTCTTGTATTCAGTGAATATCTACGATTACCGATACTTCAATTTCAAATTATAGCATAATTTTGGAAAAATTTCATTTTTAAACGTGGTTTTAACATGTATATATCAAATAGAGGTAAATTTCACAATTTTCGAGCGAGGAAAATATTCACTGATTTAAGTACTAAATTCCCTTAAAAATTGAGACTCAACCTGAAATTAAATTCAATCTGAAATTTTTCCGCCACTCCCCCGCCTACTTGGCACAAAATATATATTTTCAAATTTTATTTGGTAAAACGAATTCTCGTCTGGAGATTTTATTTTGTATGGATTAAAGGATGGCGGGAAAATGTTTGAGGTTGGATAATTTCCAGATTCATTTATTTTCAGGTTAGTGATTGGGTTAGTCATGTTAGTTATTTTCAGGTGCATGTGCTTTATATTCTATAATTCTTCATTGGTTCTATATCTTTTGGGGATTACCATTAATAATTTTTAATGGAAAGTATTAGCAAAGGAAGCAAAAAATTAAAAGCATTGTAAATTTTTAAAACACCTGTTAGTCATGTTAGTCTTATTTGACGGAAAAATTCATAAACTAAGTGTACCCGATAATAATGTAGGCATATCGTTCTCTTTTGTCTTCTTAAACGTGTTCATACATTTCCCTCGTCTTTTCATATAAACACATTTTCTTCCAGACTGTCCTCTTGGAAGGCCTGGAATTGAAGGATTCAGAAATCTCAGCCGTGTTTCTCCTGAAACCTGCCACCTCAATGTTTTCTGAAACTGTTGCATCCTTGCTACATCCAGGAACAACATTCTCATTTCCTGTCACTTCCAACTTTGTCGCAATTGTCGCGACAATTTTTCGGGGAACAGTCACATTAATTGAAGCCTTGTCCAACTTATCTGTTGAATCAATTGTTACTATAGCACCCGCTTCCTTACACTGATGTGAGACGTACCGAACATAAAAAATTTGTCTATGATTAGGTTCAGAATTCGAGGGTTGCCCGTGAGATTCATCCACGTTAAGCAAGTTTTTTGTCCTTCGGAAACCGATGAGACTTTACAAAACGACTCGATTCACAATTTAAGACACAACATCTCTGTTTATCACCTGAAACAGTTTTTGACTCCATTTTCCACACTGAACATCAAACGTTGAACATCAAACATGGAATATAAAACATTAAATGCAAGCGTTAAATTTTAGGCTATCGAGGACAACAAAATAAACTGACGCAAACTTCGCGGTCCACGCGTTGCTAGGGGTTACGGATTTGCGGAGTGAGATCAGAGAAAGCACCTCCTGTTACGTCCCTTGCGCTGTTGTAGAATTCCATTCCGTCGTAGCCTGACGCTGATTCGTTGAAGAGTGGAGTTCGTTGCTGCCGTTGAATGATTAAAACCATAACCGGGAGAACAATAAGGTTTTGAATTTAAAACACAATTTTGAAATGATTCACTTGATAAATATATTCTTCTCACATCAAGATTCAATTATTAATCTTTCATTGTTTTAACATATGTGCACATATTCCACTAAGAACTTTAAATAATTCAGTTCATTGTTTAACAATTATCAGTTCGCAAAATAATTATAAGATTCTTAAGAATCGTTAAGATTAACCGAACGCGGCGACGCGCTTCGCGTTGAACAATTTAACCTTTCTATTTCAGCTTTGAACAATTTAATAGTCCCAAAAATAATCTAAGTACAATTTGTCAATTCGACTGTCGCAGATTTTAGGTAAAGATTTCGGATCGGAGATATAAATATCTGCCGTTTTTCTGCTGCGTGCGCCCTTTTGTAAACTACATTTTGGGCGGAGTAATTCCCCTACTCTAGGTCCCTAGCCAATAAAATTGCTGACGTCATAGAGATTTATGTCCATTTCACCAACCAGAAAGTAGGTCATTTGGCTCCTCTTACCAAATATAAGTCGCAAAATGAGTCATTCGATGATTGACATTTATAAACAGCGATAGTCCAAAGTCCATATTTATTGCGTTTTACATCCGCCTCATTGGCGCCTTTATGTCATAAACGATACTAAAAATAGTACTATGTCTCATCTTTTAGTCTAAAAATAGCGATGACCTAACGTTACATCTATACTCAAGTCTAGTATTTATTTTACTTCAAGACAGAGAGAGGTATTGCTTTTGAATCAATTTTTATTACTTTATTGCCATTCTTGCAACATTTATATAATTTTATCCCGCTCCTACAATATTGCATTAAACCGTCAACTAATTTGAATTCTTCCGCTAAATCCGACATATTGGTCATGCGCAATAGCATTTCAGTTCCATAATTTTGCGCTTCATCACATCATGTGTCACATTGCATCCCTGGTCGACTGTCTCTCTCTCCCCTATGACCCACTCTATTTTTCAGTCATCATCATCATCTTATCTAATCAACTCAAACAATAAATTGTGCAAAGCGTTCCCCAGGTTGCTCTGAAGAGTCATTACAATCGAATATCGAAAAAGTCGTTTCAATCGATAACGACAATATCGTTTAGAGATTTCTTATATAAGATCATTGAACTCAAAACTTCAGCTGGTACTTCCCATGCTCTTTTGAAATTTTCAAGTTCCAAATTGTCGTCTCCTCTCCTTCCTTGTGCATTTAAATGTTTTCCAAATGAATCGTGTGGTATTATCACACCAGATAATTGATGACAATAAATAGCACTGGTTACGATAAATAAAAGTCTAAATAAAACATTTAACAATGTTTTAGAGCGAATGTTAAGGCCTGAGAGGGCGAGAACAAAAAGCCAAAGATGAAAAGCGGCAACACAGCCGAACAAGTAAGAGATTTGACAACACTGATGAAATCCCACCATGATGAGTCGCCGGAACTGATACACTGGGGCAGCGGGCCCCCTCTACGAAGGAAAGCGCCACAGAAATGCGTGAGAGGCTGCAAGTAAAAGAGTTCGTTACAAGGCGAAGAATGAACGACAATAAAGTTAGCTATAGATATAGACTTGAAATTTTGGACAGTGTTTATAAAAAAAGTATTGGTCGCCTAAAAAAACTAAGTAAATCACTAAATTCGCCTCAACGATATCTTTTGGAGATACCCGAGTCAGGTTTGAATATTAATCATTTGAACAAATAAATTGTGAATAAACATTTGGATAAAGTTTGGAACAAATGTATCAATCCGATTACAATTCCGCAAGCATTGCCAGATAACCAATGTGAATATCCCGTAGAGATCCGAAAATGGCTGCGGAAGAATAATTATTTAAACAATTAAATTGTTCATGAATTTTTTTTTTGTTTTCGATAATCCAACATCCAAGAAAGTAAAACAATATTTAAGGAGAGGAGGATCCGTCATACCCATCATCTCTCAACCATAAGCGATTAATGAATATTTAATGAAACATTATTTTTATCCCCTCCACGTCCACGGCACATACTGAAAGCAAGCGTATAAAGATTGGAATTCCTGGACTCTCATAGAAATGAAGCTGGCAGATTCTCCTCGGAAATACCCTTTGGAGATCAGAAGTTCAGAATGAAATATAATTTATTCAACCCATTATATTGTTTATAATTTTTAATCTGTTTTTAAACAATTCAGGAATATACTAATTGCGTGCACCTGGAATCATGGAAATATGTAGCATTGCTAGGAAGGGTTTGTCTTCCTATATTAGCATGGAGTTGACAAGGTAATTGGTTCGTGGTAAATCGGTGGGGGGTGGTCATCGACTTGATGGCAGATGAAGCTCCTCCACTCAAAAATCTTTTTAAGGATTTTATCTCTGTATTTGAGTGAGGTAATGCTTCCCGTTTGCCATTCTCGTGTTGTCGTTAAGTGTATGTGAGTGCAGTGACATAATCATCTATTTTTTTATTTGATGAATCCTGAAAAGGATATTCCGAAGAAGATTCTAATTTGAAGGCAGAAAACGGTACGTATTGTATTTTAATTTTTCCACGATTTCTTTAATTTTCGTATGCTTGGAAGAGATATTGTGATTTACATTTATACTCTTGCACGGATTTCGCTTTTTGATTTCAAATTCCAAATTAGCTTCAGTCCATGAATTTTATTCATTTCCCCCTTCAATTAGATACACGTTGCTGGTACAGCAGGAAAAATATCAATCTGATGTTTTTTATTGTTGCTCGGGAATCACGGACATAAGTGACCTTTGATTTATCTATCTGAGAACGTAAGGACATAATTTAATAATATTATTTGGTCCTCTTTTATGTGTTTTTCCACTCTTTACGCTTGGTAAATGGTTTTTTAGTTTTTCAAAAAATTCGTATTTCAGGTTCGTATTCAATTATTCCTAATTTTGGAAATTTGGAAAATAATTGTTTTCGGTTCGGAAAGTTATGATTCAAGTCTGAAAATCATTTTTTTTTCTTGGAAACTATCAGTGTTTTGTTGGAAGTTCTATTTGACAAGTATACTTATATGACAAATGAGTCAAATTATTTTTGTAATAGTTCTGCATAAACTAGATAAAAGCAATATTCTTTGTGGCGTTTTCATGATATGCTCATTCCAAATGTGTATATGAAGAATATCGTAAAATTCCGAATTTCTCAGTACCTGATTACGTCTACTATTCTAATACCTGGTTCCATTTAGGGCAGGCTACACATAATTATACAATGCGCGGTTTCTATATACGCTGGCTCCTGGCATGTGTTGTGTGCGTGGAAGGGTTGAAAGAATGTTTAAATTAATATTTTTCCAATTTTAGCCTTCCAATTTATTCCTGAATTGTTTAAAAAAATTTTAATTTATGAGAAAGGTTTCTATATAGAGATAGGTACAAACGCTGCATTTTACCGTAGATTAAAAATCAATAACTTCAGATTACCTGACTAATGTTTGAAAAAATGAGGGCCGAATCTACACGGAAAGAAGAGGTATGGTTGCTACAACCTTCAAAATATTGGAAGACATAATTTTGCCTAGTTATCCATATTCATAGTTGATGCGACTTAAGCTACGGATGCAGGTACTAAGTGAAATGGTTGGATAGACCATAAACCTTTGGTTAGCGAGGTATGGATGCACCAACCATTGAAACGCTGTCCTGTCTAATCAACATGACTGTTGTCCCTAATGCAGTAGTTGTGACTGACCCAACCATATCTTTGGGTATGATTTTGAGTTGGAAGCGTCCTGAATGTTGGCTTCACGTCGCGCTAATTGTTCACGAGTTCTAGATTTAATATTTCAGTGGATTTTGTGCAAGGAGCAGTATCTTGTGTGAGGAAAGACGAAGATATGGACGCCGACTGCAGGGATATGATGGAGGAAAATGGTTCTGCTAATTATATAAAAGATTTCGAAGTTAAGCTAGATTGGTTAAGGTTAGATTCTTCTCAGGTTGGCATTCATCTAAATTTCTTTCCTCCGAAGTAGGTAGATTTTTCTGATCAAACTTTATGGCACAAATTTCAATGTTTATGTTCTAATTTTTTCTGGTATCTTAGATTATTAATGTAGTGAAGACCTTTTCCAGTATTTGCCTTGTGGGAGATAAATCCTGCGGCAACCTTTCATATTTATTCTACATTTTTAAAAGAGAAAGTGTATAATAGCCTTATGGCTATTTGTAATTCTATCGCTTTGCAGGATCTACTTGATTTACTGAACGCAAGTGCTGAGGGTAAACACTTGGTAACACTTTATCAAGGAGGAGGCTTCAACAATACTGACAGACTAAGGTTAGCAGGAATAATCATCAATGCAGAGTATGGAGCGAACACAAATGATATGTTAGTGCCATTAGGATTTTAAAATCTTGTCCGCTATCAAAAACTGTATATCGGAAATAAATTTTTCTTGGTTTAGAGTGTGGTGCTGATTTACTTTTAGAGTTTGTCTATATTTTGTCTGTCATTTTTGTGAAGGTGCAGAAATTACAAGAATAGGACGGTGAAAGAAAAGAAGAGAAGATTTGGAGACCTAACAGGGCTGAAATTCAGCAGGGATCCCTACATCTAATTCTAGTATACATCTATCTCATTTTGAGCGTCATACATTACACAGTATTTTCTCATATGTTTCAATTAACCTGTACAAGTTTTTTGCAGAATGATCGGCACTTTCAAAAAGAATTGGACGACATTAGAAATAATGAACTTAAAAAGGGACTTCACGTTCACCTTTTTCTCTTCTTGTTGGTGATTCAATAACAAAAGTCCAAGCATCTTATGTCATACCCTTCGAAAGGGTCAACCGTACAGCGAATCTCCCAGAACTGAAAACTTTAAATAGAACATTACTCTGTTGATATTATTAGGGTAATATTTTTCATCGTCATGCCTGTTTGTGGGAGATGCTCAGGAACCGTGCAGTCTGTAAAGGATTAATTTATTCACTCTTGTCTTGTTCATCGAAAAAATAAGACTGATAGTTTTAAGTAGGTTGGAAAAAACTGTTGCCGTTTTTTTTCGAATTGGGGTCAGCTAAAAAAATATCTCGCTACGCATAACTACAATAATGATGATGTGGTTCAGTCAAAGGGTCCCTTAGAAGTGTCTACTATGTTTTCTAGGGTTAGTACATCGGAAATCAAGGCAAGTACTAGTTCTTGTGGCAATGATGAAGACATGTGTATGTTAGACACGGTAATTTCAAAATTATGACTGGAGGGCTTGTAACTCAATACTGTGCTCGATTGTATGCAGATCCTCAACTGCCTCGAAACTATGTTCAGACTGCCTTTACGATACAGTCACGCTTCTGACTGATGCTTCTTCGTGTCTTAAAAGTAAGTTACATAAAACATTAAAGGACTCAAATGCTTATGAGGTGACAATTTCTTTTGTAGATGATCAGTTGTACCCATTCTTGGATCCATTTCCATCTTAAGGTTCAGAGCATTTGAGAATTAAAGCGTTAAGTGATACTGGCTGTTTTGTGAAACCTGAAAATTTTGTACAAGGGAAGCTATGGCGAAGGAAGAAGAGTCATTTCAAAGATAAAGTAGTTCTTCCTCTATTGCTCTACTTTGATGATTTTTGAGTAAATAATCCGCTTTGGATCACATGCTTCAATCCAGAAAATTGGAGCAGTTGATTACTCTGTAATGTAAAAAGGGTGAATCTACTCAATATCCCTCTCGGTTCTTATCGATAATTACAGTCTGCTTAGAAAATAATGAACTTAAAACAAAAATCTCTGAGGATGAACAATCCATATTATTCCAGTAGAGGTAGAGAGACATATTAGTTATTATAAAAATAGACTGAACCTTCTCATACCTAGTATTCTTATAAGAGCCTCCAACGGAAGAAACTATTATTGGTTTCGGATTACCTTTTTCATCAAGAGCTAACCCCTTGAAAATCCCCAACTACATTTATCTTTCCAAATTTTGAGCATGAGTTTCTGCTGTTGAAGAAGAGTGTTTCCCGCTTCTGATTGCAATGGACATAGGTCCTGAAAAGAGACCGCTCAAAGGTTATCCATCTTATTCAAATTAATAATGATGATCCAGTCAGTCATGATCCAGTAATTGAATTTAGTATTCAACGTGCATCAAAAATAGTGATTGTTCATTGATAGCTAATATTTTTTAATTGTAATCTGGGGATAAGCAGAAGACTTGATGAGGGCATTGAAAAGAATTAAGAGTTTCTAATGCTCGTACGCCTGCAGTGCAAAATCCCTGATCAGGATGAGTTTTATGCAAGTCAGCTTGGGATCAGCATATTCTGACAAAAACGGTTGAAACGAATCGTATGCCTCCAGTAAAGTTCAATTTTCATGGTAGTAATCGAAGCTATGTTGCATTTACAGATAAAGAGAAATCAATCTTGCATTGCTAACTGGACCTTGAAAATAGATTCGAAATGAACTAGTAATAACTTTTTATATTCTATAAAAGGTGGGGAAATTTAATCTGCCTAATTTAAACTCGCTGCTCTCATTGAATTAACCATCGGTACGCGTCATCCGACGACAAACGATCCGACGACAAACGATCCGACGGGTCGCGCACAGGTTGTGGACAATTTCTTTAAAGATGTAACGTACCGTTACAAAGCGCGCAGGTCCACGCGCACACCGCTCCACCGATGTCGCTCCCTTCCACTAACCACTATTCAGTACGCCGACGCGCCGCGCAGGCACAGGGAATACCTAGCTGCGCGGGCTGAGTGACGCAGAAACAGCAGTTCGTCCTTCTTCGGGTGCGGTAAACCGAGTAACATCAGAGATCTCTCACCCGGCGCAACTCCCGTGGCCGTCCTACACTCCCAGTAGGCGTCCAGCCGATCTCCCACTGCTATCCTTCCCGCTCAGGGCACGACGATGTCAGGTGCGGCCTACCCGTGGCGTCCCTACCAGCAGAACAAGAGCAACCTCCGGGCAAACCCTTGCCTTCCGAGGGAGTCGGGCCCAGACGGCCTGGTTCCCCGGACGCCCACGCGTCTGAACGACTACCGTGCCCACTGCTGACCCGGAGCCGCCCGATCACCCGGTGACGCAGTGGCGGATTTGCACATTTGCCGCCAGTAGGCTATTCAAATTTTGCCGCCCCTACCGACCTACACAATTCAATAC
>WSXT02168972.1:0-39923 GCA_011762715.2 Neuroterus valhalla | reverse complement strand
TTATAGTGACAGTTGAATAATATCCATTATTCACTAGTGAATAATGGATATTATTCACTAGTGAATAATCGTCAATTGCGTTCATTTTTTTCGGGCGTATAATGTCTAAATTCCACGCGATTGTGGGACAAAAACGTTTATTGAAAAAAAATGCTAATCGGAATTGGCGTGATAGTTAAGGTTCGCACGTCCTCGAATATTGCTGTTTCACGGAGAAAAAAGAGATTGAAGAGTTGGATATTCAGTACCAGAATAGTGTAATAGAACAGAAAGCATGAATTACTCAATTTTCTAGCATCAATTCTATATTCAACGAAACAAAACTTGTAAATTGCGTGATGTCATGAGGACGTTTAGGCCTAAAACTTCAGCATTGCAGAGAGGAGCTGATAGCTGATTTTTCATCCAACTAAAGTATGTCAACCCTTTAACACCCGACCCTCCGCGTCCTTGTACATTTTTTTTTTGACTAATCATTCTTCACTACTGTGAGTATAAGACTGATAACAGTAACTGTTCTAGACCAAACTCTGTACAGTGCGCTGAAGGAGCCAAGCCATCAACGAAGTTTATACTCTGATTACACTTGAATCTATGAGGTAATTATTTCTCGAAATATTTTAACAGCGCCAGCTTAGCCTCGACTATCAGCACTAAAGACCCAATTTTTCACTTTTATTTTTCTTCCTGCTGCGTAATGCCGGCGAGAATAGACTATTTCAGACAAAGGCGTGCAAAACGATGAGGAATGAATAGAACGACCCTGGACCGTAAGGATGTTCGTGACTCTTAGAATATTCTCTAAGACTTTATCATGCAAAGTCTAGATGCCTCATCACAATTCAAGATACTTCAAAAAATACGCTCAAAAAAAATATGCTCCTTGATTTCAAGGTAACTTGCACCCGGAACTCGAAGATCCACAAGACCAACTTTCACGAACTTCCCTACTTCGAAACAGGGTACTAAAATTTCCTGTCTTTAGATTATACGTGGTAATGATATACGAAGATTATTCGAGAAAAGTGACTCTGCATTATTGTGTGATTCAAATATCGGTCGATCCTGGTTATGGAAATACATGGACATGATTTATGACATTTTTACTTCACCTACTACTGTATTATAAAATTACGTTTACACTGACATAAGTAAACGCTTGGGTAATCATAGATCTATATTCTGCACTATGAGCATTAGGTCGTGGACAGTGTGGATTTACATAACCCACATTGGTTTGTTTACACAGACGTCACGTTCTACCACTGCAGCCTAAGCCGGCATTACCTTGTGCCCAATCAAATTAAAAATTCGGAACAATTCAAGGGTCTACTTATCAAAATCCCTATCAGATTTCCTTTTTAGTATCACACACAATTATTATCTCCTAAATTAGAGACTCAGCAAACTTCCAGAACACTCTTGATGATGCAAACAGCAAACGGAACTTTAAGCCAACATGCGAGTTCGAGACTCAGAAGTGTGTGTATTGAAGTTAAACCTTTTTTGAAGAATGTATTTTTAACAAAAACTCATATGAAGGTGTAAATAGAACTCGCTTATTTAGAATTGAAGTTGCCACTATGTAATTGTTCTAGTTCTTGTATCACAAATGAGGACAAAATTGTATGCCTAGATGATATTAAAATATAAGTCTATAACTCAAAGAATGATTAACTATTTTCAACCTGACTGCACATAGCAGTCCATTAAACTAGAAGCTTTCATATAACTATGCATCTAAATCCAGAGCGTTTGAACGTCATTTGCGAATTCACCAAGTCAGTTTTCCGAGTGTTCGCAGACTCTATTTACCCAGGCATAAACCTCTGCTTTGACAAATGTCCAAGAGGCAAATGGTAATAAAAAGACACGTTCTCACTGTTGAAAGATACAAGACACATTCTACAGAAATTCTGTGATCAGTGTTGAATGTTTCTCAGATGAATTAAATATTAAAAGCTGAGAAAATTTTCATGACGCGAGTCGACAACTGTATCTTCGAGCAATGACTGATTCTCAAGAGTATTGATAATACATATCGAGCACAATGAATTGCGTCGCTGAAAAGCGAATGAATATACGAGCTAAGTAGTTCGAACAAGACACTTGCGCCAATATTCAGCGTATGTATTTGTATTTCTCTCGACATCTGGATAGAGAAGAAAGAGTTTACTTATATAAGTTCACATAATTTTCGATTCAGTGAAGAAATTAATTGAAATGAAAGAGAACATATTGAAAGATAAATGGTTTTACATAAATTGTTTCTAACCTATAATATTTTTAGAACACAACTTCTGGAATTAGGTTGAGAGAAGCCCCTTACTCTCTGCAAATTCAACCGACCTGTTGCTCGTTGCGTATAGCCATTCGTGTTCGCACAGTACGAAATGTGTGAATGAAAACATTTACAGGAAAACATTCATGTGCAATTTGTTGCATCTCACTTTGAACAATAAATATTTTAATTGTGTCTTTATTTGTTTGTTTACCTCAAAAATGCCGCAATTCAAAACTGCTCTGCATTCGTTATTTTGAGGATCACTGTTTCACAGTCTGTACATTCAGGAATTAAAGTGTGCTTTTGTATTTGTGCGCGACACCCAAGGGTCAATAATATTCACTCCAATGCTCCCACTCTCACACCGGAACATACTCGTAAATCCTAACCCTGAAGGTTAAGTATATCAGATAGAAACTATGAAGTGTTATACAATCAACAAGCATCAAAGTACGTATCAACTATCTTTGATAGAAGATTATCGGCAGAAATTGTAATCCAATTTTTCATTTCCTGCAGAAGCCTCGCTGAAATTGTCTTAAGGAGTATAAAGTCATCATGGGTGGGACATCATAATATACGTATCACTCATTCTCATCGGTCACAACCCTGGAGGCACGTCCTACTTTCAGGCTCGGAAACCGAGTCTAATTCCGGTATCTACGCACAGCTGAAGAATACATTCTCGCATTTTAAAATGCGTTGACCCAAAGGAATATAAAACCTCAAGTTTCGATCAATACTTTTTCAGCAAGTCACACCTCACTACCTAATTTAGCCCGATTAGATTCTAAATGCACTGCCACATATTATTTTCTGTTCCTATATTAGACACATGTATATATTATGTACTACGAGACTATGCCACGCAACTTATCTGCCATTGAAGGATAAGCTGTCTTTTGCAGAATCAACTATTGAAAACAATACAGTTAACCTTTTCATAAGGTTATTTGTTCAGCCAAGCGACTGTTATGCTTCATATCAGAGAGCATATATATCAGCATTTACAAATGTAAATAAACAAAGAGACATGGCGAAGAAACTTGCACTTTTCAAAAATACAACTGAACATACATGCATGGAGATTACAGGTGAACATTGTATAAATACACTTTCATATAATTGCCTATTTGCTTTTGTACTGGCTGTAAGTAGCTAGAGCTATAATACCTAATACGACCGTCAGCGTCAGTCTCTTCCGAGTCCCAGTGTTATTAAACTTCTTTTCTTTAGAAGACGTTTGTTTTTAACGTGCGAAGCAGACGAAATTTTTCGCTTTAGCGGAGCGGAGAATAATATGAAAGAAAACCTTCAAGACGAAAATTTTCTCTTTGAATTCGGAAGTTCATAGATACAAATTATTTCTAATGTATCCTCCTTAGAGAAAACAATGTTTTATTCCTGCAATAATTTGGCCAGAGGCTCCTTTCAAAACTATTAGTCCAGAGAAATTAACTCGAAAAAGGTCGATTTCCAGCAAAAATGATTAAGTTCTTTACAGAGAACAGAGTAAGCAGTAAAGAAGCTGAAGAACTATGAGGAAGCTGAAGAACTATAAGGAAGCTGTGTTTTGAAATTTATCATCGTTTTACAAGAAAGACTTGAGGATGAAAGATTTGAGATGTACGTTGCTACAGATCATGCTGACGTGCTACAAGTCTGTTGCAGTCGGACAAGATGGCGATCTTCTTGTTTTAATAATTTTGCTCGCTCTCTCTCTCTCTTTCCTCAGCGGAAAAAGATAAATGTAGAATCGCGGCCAGTAAAGTTCACAACGCTTGAAAAATTGTTTTTTTGTTTGAAAATTTTCAAGGAATGAGTTCTATCTGTTCATGCATTTAGCTGGTGCGACACTACGTCCTCTTCTTTTGGGAACAGAAAATTAAAAACGACCACTTTGCTCAGGAAGGATATACTCTTAGCAAAACTTGAAGATATTACGCCGATTTTCGGACTTCCACCTACTTCTGTAGTAAATTCCAATGTGGCGAGGGATAGAACTTGACCCAGAAGTTGTGAAGTTAGGAAAAAATAGTAACAGCTCATCGCCCGTTTATCCAACAGAAGCACCAGTTCCAGCAAGCCTCATTCATTTGATTGTTAGCTCATGCACAAACGGGTATGGAAAGCGATGTGGCTGCGCAAAAGCTGGTCTATGATGTTCACTCATGTGGCATAACTTCCACGGTCAAGGTTGTCTTCATGCAGAAGAAGAAATCACTGACGATGAAGGAGCCATAAATGGAGATTAGACACATTATTATGAGCGAAATATTAATTCGCAAAACGAGTTTGCTACAAGAGACTGGTTTCAAAACTCCATGACTTTTCCAGTTTCTCCAGGTCTGATTTTGAAAAAAATTCAATCTCCACTTTTTAAAAAAATGTACTCAATCATACTGATTCGTAGTACATTATAAAGCAATAATGATAATAATGTTAATTGTCTGCCCTCGTTCAAATCGTTTGAATGTAGAAAAATCACTTTGTATCAATTTTCAAGCATGGAATTTGGTATTCATTTCTACTGCCATCAGGGATATGAACATGAAGAAAACAAACTTCATCTTCTCTTTCTGCAATAAAGTCTGATTTCACTCGACTATTATTCCGTTATTATCTTGACAAAACTGGTGTCAATGACATCCGATACGTGTTTAGCATCAAATATCTATACTTAGTGGTCGACCATTGGATACTAGAGACGCTCTCTAGAATAATGTGAATGATAATCTAGAAATTTAAGAAGTGAATTATTTAGTTCAAGAAGCATCTCAACCCAAGATGCCCTTTTGCATCAATAACATTAGATTCGCCGCATACTTGTTAAAAATGTTCTTGAAATTTCATTCATCACAATTTGTATCTTCTATGTAACGTTTCCAAGATGAATCTTGATATTATTGGTGTGACTAAGAATAAATACCGATTCCAGCTGCACATAGGGATTATATATTGCGAACTTTAAATCTGTCAGCTGGCATGATGAGATTTGATTCCGTTTATTAGCAACTGTTAAATGCATTCTTACGCAATTCCGCATCGCCGTAGTTTTGCGTTGTAAAATTGAGAATCCTGTATGTCTCACTGTTCCGCATCCAAAAATAATCACATTGCTGCATCACAGATGTCATGCAAATAACATCAAAAATTTGCGTATGCTTCAATAAATGCAGAGCCTAGGATTCGAAATTCTGAATTTGTTTGAACCTTGCCAATTTCAATATAGATTTCAATGTCTGTAGGTCTAGATTCTAGATCACTAAAGTTCGACGAAGCTCCTGACACGTGAATCTGTATATGCTCGTCCAAAAATCTAGTACGCCTAAACTCAAACTAAAAGCTCAATGAAAACTTTCGTTTTGCCAACAGATGCATGGAAATCGTGATATTCCGTGCATGCCAAGTATAACGAGAATGACTGATTTCTATCCAGTAACATGTACTGAGTGACGCATGCGCAGTATCAGAAATAAGCTTCTGGAATTCTTTGGTTACGTGGTGGCAAGTCTCTGGTATTACTCAGCAGGTTGAGTGTACCATAGGTGGAATCAGTATTCCAGGTTCATATTTGGCAGCGGTTTTTGCGATCACGAGTCTCGTGCAGGGTCCGCTGCTTTTACATCGACGTTACATTCACACCGACTTGATACGTCCCAATCTGATCCCCGGATTCGAGGCAATGACCCCGCGTGCCATTTACTCTCCCTCCTCAACTCCTCGGACTTCATTCGCCGTCTCCAAAGTGCCAGAACCGGACCCCTTCGGTTTTTAGGGTGATCATTCTCTATCTTCTCTTACTTCTCTCTCTGCCTTTTGGCTCTCTTTACATCCTCCTGTTTCATCTCCTTCACAGCATCTTTCCTTTGCAAAGAACCGACCTTGCCTTATCATTGTCTCTTTCAACTTTCCTGTCTCTTTCCCTCTCTCAGCAGCCTGCCTCACTTCTGAGCTTATCATTGACATATCGCTCTGTCTTTATTCCTCCATTTCTTACCTTGTCACTTTTATTCTTTCACACTTACCGAATCACGATGTACAAATTTATAGAGAAGAAACACAGGGTAAAGAGTTATTCAGATAAAAATTTTGGGGTAATCTCACTTCCAGCATTTATAACGAAATCACTTTTTACACTTTGTTTTCCCTGTGTTATTCTTTCAACCTTCAACGCAAAATATTTTTTTTTGTACCATTAAGCCATAATCCCTTACGGGGTAAGCGTAGCTCGTGAAGAGTCATACTCGGTTGAATAGAATACACGGGAGGACACCAGTCTCTCGTCAACATGCCATCAGCACGCGATATTCCTAAACGGTTACCCATCCAAGTAATAACCAAAAAAGATGCACCAAAAAGATTACTTTTCTACACAAAAAAAAAGGTTCACACAAAGTAACTAAATAATACAGGAATCATTTTACTTGTAACAGAACAGTTGCATGAAACAGTTGCTTAAATTTTCAACCAACTAGTTGAATTATAAACTCAAACACACAAGTTTTCAATCGAAAACAAATTCCTTAATCAGCCAAAAGACGATTCTTGAACCAGAAGTATAACTGTCAACCAAGCAATAATGCTTTTCTATCACAAAATATTAATTTTCGATCCAAAAAGAGGATTTTTTTCAAACAGTTGAATTTCCGAACAAAAAAGATTATTGTTAGAACAAAGCTCAATTTTCAGCAGAATAATTGAACTCCCGAAAGGTTTGTTGAATTTCTACCCAAAAAGCTAAATTTTTCGTTTCGAAGATAAATTTCCAACTCAGGATATCAATTATCTTTCACGAGATGAATTTTCAACAAGATACATAAATTTTCAAACAAATATTTCAATTTCCAATTAAAAATCATAAGATTTCCATCAAGCCTAGTATACTTCAAATGGTTCAAAGAGAACATTTTAATAAAAAGTATAACGAATTTTCAACTAGTGCAATTTAACAGAAAAAAAGAGTTCCTTACGAGATAGTTAAATCATAAAACAATAAAATAAATTTCTAAATAGAAAGTTTATTCTAAGTTGAATCGAGAAAGATAAATTTTCAAACAAATATTAAAAATTTCAATTGAATAGATCAATTTGTAACCAACAATATAATCCCCTTTGTAGGTTTAAAAATTAATTTGTTATAAAAAAAAAAAAAATTCCAACCTAATCATTCCGACCATTTAGGGCGAGTTCTCTTCAAATAATTAAATCCTCAACCAGAAAGAGAAATTTTTAAAAAATACATTAGGTTTTAACCAGATATATGAATTCCACAACTGGAAAGACGTATTTTACTAATTAGCTGAATTTTCCACCTGCAAAGAAGGATTCCAAACAAGAAAAAAAATTTATGAATCTTAAAAAATATACTTGGATCCATTGTAAAAATGAAGGAAAACGAATTTTCTATGAAAAATTACAAGAATTTTCAACCAGTTAAATTCAACTATTTTATTAAGAAAATAACAAAATAGTTGAATCCTCAATGGAATAGATAAATATTTAACAAGAAAGATAATTTCAACTAGAAAAGAAGAGTCCTTAACAAAATAGTTAATTCCCAATTCAGAAAGATGAATTTTCAAGAAAGTACATGCATTTTAAACCAAAAAATTGTATTTTCAACTACAAAGGTCAATTTTCTACCAATAAGATTAATGCTAAGTCTGCAAAAATCCAAACTTTCATTCCGTTATTTTCCGGGAAAGTTCTACTTGCCCAGTAAATTTGATCCCTACGAAAATTTGAGAAATATTTACACAACTTTCTGCAAAAACCGGTCCGTAAATAAACGCTATTGAATAAAATAGAATTTGAGTGACATAAGCTACATCTTCATTCTCGAGCAGCTGACTCACAAAGAGAGACAGTCCACTATTATAATGATTACGTGAATAAAAATACATAAGAATAAGATTGCAGAACGCCGTCACATAAAAACTATACACATGCAATTCTTTATAACAACGCCGGTAAGTACAGATACGTCGAATGTTAACAGGCAGGTAAAGTAATAGGATGCAATCGAGTCTATTCAACGGATCTCGAATCGATTACATCGTCACTGTAGATAAATTAATTATCTCAGGGTCATGTCTATATAATATACCCAATTGATTCACAAAACTCTTTCTGTAATGGTGCAGAAACTAGAAAATGATTTCTAGCACACGAAAAGAGATGTGCCCAGATAAGAAGTTCCGTTTCTCCCAATTTTTTCCATGCTTTGATTCTGATACAAGCATCTCGCTTGCACGTGGGAAACGATAACAAATGTTAAAATGTTGCAACTGAACTTCCACACGTTGCCATATCAAAAAATTCAGGGTTTTTCCAAATTATCTGTAGACATGTATAAATAAAAACAGTCAACTTATCATTGCATATAAATTTTTTCGTCAAATATTAGTTCGGAAATAATACGAAATGGCCTTCAGGGTTTGGAGCATCATGTTACAAATTCAGTTCAAATTTGTAACATGATCTAGAACCATTTAAGAGCGTTTAATTTGACAAAAAATTCAAATCACACATCTTGATCATATTTCATTATTTTACAGTTTTAAAATGAAGGAAAATTGAGGTTGAAACATAAATCTTAAAATATCATATAGTACCGCCTAAAATAAATAATTTGCTGAGACGTTAAACTGAAATATCCAGGTATTATTGATGCATAAAGTCAATTTCCTTTTGTACTAAGGGTGAACTTGTAGAAAATTTCAATCATCAACGTTTTGTCCTCACTATTATTAATAAAAGTTGAAATTTTTTGTGCAGGGTAAAATTTTACAAGAAAGTGCTATTACTTCTCAAACCAAAAAAAAAAAAAAAATCAAGTGTCCAACATTCTGTTGCATCGCTATGCACAAGCGACTTTTAATAAACACTTGACATCTTTGGAGTAATAAAAAACCGTTTTTCTTAGAACGGAAATGAAATCTAGGGTTGAGAGCCTTTGTGCAACAATTAAAAGTAAGCTATTTAGGAACATAATCGCTAACAAAGTTGCGTGTGAACATCCATTTTTTCCGTCTAGACTGAATATATGAGATCCTTCTGAAAAGTAGGTTTATTTAAGTGTTAATTTTATAACATTATAAAAATATCAAAAAATAAGGCACTATTCCTTGAAAAAAAAAAATGTTTACCACACTCAGAGAAATATTTTTCTTGAATTAAAGAAACCGTTTCTTGAACATTATTTTTTTTATTAAAACAAAAAGAACTTGAGGATAAAGAAGATCATCTGAAATTAGAGAACAATTTTCATTTGAACAAAAAAACTATTTTTTTGAAACATAGAAATTTTTCCGAATCAGGATAAATTTCTCCAAGTCAAGGAATCTTTTCTTTGGCTGAGAATGATGAGCAAATTAGTATTATTTATATTTATGAACCATTCGATCATAAACAATTTTTTTAAACTCTGATTAGATTTTAAGGGTGAATGTTCAAAAGGTTGCAGAGGACATTATGCGAAAATTGATCTATTTATCTAAATATGATTTAAAAATCAAACACACATCTAGTTAGAAGGCTCTACTTGAAATTGCATTATAACTTGATAACTTTTTCATATCGAACTACTTTGATTCTCATTCAGCATCTCCAGATCGTAGGAACAAGTTTTTATTATTTAAAAAAAATTGGAAATTATATTTTTCATAGCTATCGAAGGCCGATTTTCAAAAACTATGAAATTCTAGCATCAAATTTTTCGGACGATTTACACTTTTATCTTGAAATCTTGAATAGTTTTAATATTATATACACACTCGAAATGTAATTCCGAATACACTGGAACGTTCAATTATTGTAAGAAAATTATAAAAACTTGGAAAATAAGCATATAGTTTCCAAACTTCAGTAATTGGCACTTCACTCACCTAACCTCTCCATGCGTCATCAGCTACGTTGAAACATTGATTAAAAAGAAAACTTTTCATCAGAGACATTAAATATTATTTCTATTAGTAACCGTAAACTTATATTTACAATTTGAATTTTTCGCTCAATCTTAATCTAATCTAAGATTCTGCTCAAATTTCATAAAAATGATTTGTTCAGCAGAGGAATGCAAACTTTTGGTAATGTAATCAATCCAATGAATAAAAATAATTAAATTCTACCTGTAAGTAAATAAAAAAGATATCCACTTCTACCTAAAAAGAATAGTTATGCAAATTATACTAATAAAGTTTTGGAGGTTACATTTACTGGCATATAAATTTTAGCTTATTATTAAATTAATTAAATTCTTCTTCTACCTGATAATGTTTCGTGTGAATTACATCCAAATAATTTACTTTATTTCTGTAGATCCATCAATTTTAACACTTTGTTGCCAAAAATATGTACAAAATACTACGTGCCATCACAAAATTTTCCTGCTTACCGTGTAACCGTGAAAGTTTTAAACTTGGTCACTTAACCTTACTTTTTGTTGACGAGACAGAGGTGCCAACAAATGAAACCATATCAGAATTGCACGGTCTAGTTATTGGCACTGGCGTGTCAATAACTGGAATCCATACTTTTTGTATCAATTTCAATGGCACCTCTCCATAAAATAACTAAATAAATGATTACAGACGTTTGATTCTTATTTTTATTGAATTTCAAATATTTCTTTAAAATGTCCACGAAATTTAAAACATATTCATTTTTTATTACGTTGCTATAACAAAATTGAAAAATGATGTTAGCTAAAGATTTTCTTTAGAAACCCCGATAAATTATTGACAACCTAAGAATGAAAGTGAGTTTAATATTTTAGAACTTAATTTGACATTATTTTGTATAAGTTGTGTATATCGTTAGATGTAAAAATAATAGTAGAATTAAAATAATATCAGTAAAATACAATAAACGTTCGCATTTTTTTTAATTTGAAGAAAATTAGAGAAGGTGTCATAAACTGTCGCAGTGCCAATAACTGGTGAATTTGGTAAAACGGTGATTTTGATTCGACAAATTGTTTTTTTTTTTTTGCTCTTATCTAAAGTTGCTCAGATAATCCTTGGCACCTTTTGGACTGGCACATTTTGGACTGCTCATTTCCTTTTCCATAAAAGTTCATAGCAATTAATAGTGGGCCCATTTTTGTCAATTTTATGAATGAGGGTCTTGTAGCAGAAAAAATATCATTTCTTTTTTAAAAAAGTTGGAACAGTTAAACTTACAATTGAAAAAATCAATTTGCGGTAACAAAAAAAAATATTTAACTAGAGCACTTCAATTTTCGACCATGAAGGTGAATATTCAAACAAGAAGAATCATTTTCAAAAGAAAGATTACTTTTCTACCAAAAAATACAATGTTTTAACAAAATAGTTGAATTTTGAACTGAAAAAATAATTGTTTTACCGAAAATGAAACAGTAACATTTTTAGTTTGGAAACCCAATTTTATACAAAAAATAGGGGTTTTTACTAAAACAGAAAATCATCAACTAAAACAGTTGAATTTTCGAATAGATGAATTAATTTTTAGTAAAAAAGATCAATTATTGTCAACCATAATTTGAATACTTAAATTTTGAATTCAACCAAACAATCGAATTTATAACTACAATTGTGAAATTTCAAGTTGAAAAGAGTTAAATTTTTAGTTAAAAAAAATTACTACTTACAAAAAAAATTAGCTTGCAACAGAAAAAAACTGACTTTCAAACAAATCGATTTTGAAGCAAAATTATGAATCTTCGAATAAAATTGTAAATGTTTAACTATAGTAGATGCACTTTAAACCGCAAGGAAGAGTTTCTAGCTGAAATGATGAACCTTTCACTAGAATGGTTCAATTTTTAACAAAAAATTAATTTTCAACTGAAAAATACAATTTTTTCAACATAATGGATGGATTTTGAATTATAGAAATAATCGTTTTCAACCAAATATAGAGCAGTAAAATTTTTTTCATAAAAATTAATTTCAAACAAAACATAAGAGTATTCAACCAGATGAATTTTCGACTGATATGAAAAATATCCGTGAAAAAGAATTTTCGAACAAGAGAAGTAACTTCCGAAGAAAAAGATAATTTCACACCAAAAAATCCATTTTTTGAAACAAAATACATGATTTTTCAGCGAAATAATTGAATTTTTAATTCAAATGAGCGAAGTAATTTTCTGAGGAGAAGATAATTTTACAACAAAAATCAATTTTTCAAAAAAATACGTAAATTTTCAACAAACTTATAGGATTTTAAATCCATAAAGAAAAATTTTCACCTAAAAAAATGATAAATAATATCATATAAATAATAATATAAAAAATGATAAATCTTCAACTGGAATAAATGTATTTTATGCGAAAAAGGTGAATTTTCAACCATAAAGATTAGTTTTCTACAATAGAGGCGGATTTGCAACAAAGGAAATAAATTCTCAAAGAAACAGTTTAATTTTTAAATCCAAAAATCAATGTTCAACTAAATACTTGAATCTTCATTAAAACAGATGAATTGATTTTGAACAAAGTAGTTAAATTTTCAGTAAGAGGTAGATTTTTGGTTCAAATAATGCACCTTCATCAAAAAAAAGTTTAATTTTCAACAAAAGAGTTTAACTTTCAATCAAGTAGTTGATTTTTAAAATGAAAGAGGATGAATTTGCATGAAGAATGTGAATAAGCTTTCTATTATAATTTAGAAATATGTATTTTTCATTCGGAATACTCCTTCTACTCTCAAAACTGCTTGACGTACTTTCTTCATTTTAAATTAAGGAGAGGGGACTTTCAAAGTTGCCCGAATTTTACATGGTAAGAGCGATTTTCTCAATTTCCTCTCTTCTCAATTCGAATAAAAATTATTTTAGAAAGTTTCCATTCCATGTAAAAGATTCCCTGTTCCAAGTGAAATTATTATGTCTTTACTGAAACTCCCTGCCCTAAAATAAAAACTATAATTATTATCTGACATTCCCTGTCCCAAGTCAGATAAATGAGGGGAAAGTAAATCAAACGTGATAAATAATTCTTTTTCTTTAATTGAGAAAATAATTATTTCTGTATGTTTGGTCTATCATCAATTTGATTATCAAACTCGATTCAGCTAAAAAAAATCTCACAGAGCAACATAAAGTATAGATACATGTAAAAATTACCAGAATCAGATTAAAGGAACGTTGCATTCTTCAAATCAAATGATAAGATCTCTTTTCAATTTATGAAAAGAAAACGGTAATTTCTCGTATTTTTACGGTAAAATTTTGAATTGACTAGGTTAGGTCAAGTGATTTTCCGGTTTTCAAATTGAATTCCCGGTTTTTTCCCGGTCAATAAAATTCCCGGTCAAGTCGACACCCTGATTGATGAATTTTGATCATGGCTCTGCGTTTCGAAGCGCTCAAGAAATAAAACCTTGAATAATTGGCCTGTGGCTCGTTGAAAAAAGAATAAAAAGGAAAAACCAAGGTGCTCACATTGGTACACATTGTGGGATGCGAAGACATGTATGACACGTAATCAACGCGGAATAGTCATTAGAGGAGTCAAGGGTAAGTTACGTGAAGCTCCGTGGTTACGTTGTAACTGTGCGTGTATGGATCTTGCGTCACGTGCACGTACTTATGCAGTATCTACCAGTGCATTTATTGCTGATGTAGTAAGTGCCTACTTACACAGCTTATCGGCAAGTAATTGTCCACAAAAATAGCTCGACGCTCGCCGTAACTATACAGGAAAAATCCTGTTGTCTCAAGGCAAAAGGAATTTTTCTCCTCGCCATCAGGATGTCATTAGTCGTTGCTGTCCATCACGTGCGATCGATTATCGAAAGATCATCATATCGGTATACCGTTTAATCATCGCAAAAGACAAAACTGTTCTGTACTTTTATCCACTTTCATCACTCGCGGAAACAATTCACACCATTCATTCATTGAAGAAATCTAAGTGCTCAATACTAGCATGAAAAAATAGGCCAAACTATTAATTACCGGAGTTTGTGTCAATCATAATTATTTTATTAATCAGTTTGTTTATATAATCTGGCAAAAGGGTTGTGTTGAAGGTTATTAACCTACCTCAACCTCAGCAACCTGCGCACTTGTCCCTCTATTATTGCATATTTTGCTTTGTCGAGCGGGGCAATTGTTTTGCAGAATAATAAGCCTTGGAAAATTAAAACCGAATTACGTAATTCGCAAGCGAAAGCTCATGCTCTCCAAATAATCGATTGAATTTAGTCAATGGATGAAAAGTGCTGACCTTTCAAAGTGTAACCTTCACGAGAGAGAAAAATTTATAAAGCTCACCAGTTATTAGATTATCGAATTTTAATCATTTAGTTTGTCTCAATTTTGTTTTGGTTTGATTTGGCGGACGATTTCCAATTCCCGGTCATATTCCAGTTTTTCCCGGTCAAGTTTTTCTATTTTCCCGGTCAACAAAATATAACATATTCATATTTGTCGCAAAACGCAAACATTTATTTCTATTCACGACGTTCATTCTAAACATCCTTTAACAAAACAGATCAAGCATTGCAAAGTGTATTAATTTTGGAAAAAAACTCAAATTTTCCACGAAAACATATAATTTTTATTACAAAAGTTGGAGCAGTTAAACTGCCAATTAAAAAAATCAATTATGATTATGAATCTTCAACTAGAACAGTTCCAATTTCGAACCAAAAATATGAATTTTCAACTAAAATGATAAATATTTAACTGAAGCACTCAAATTTTCAATCATGAAGGTGAATATTCAAACAAGGAGATTAATTTTCCAATAGAAAGAATAATTTTCTACCAAAAAATACAATGTTTTAACAAAATAGCTGAATTTTTAGCTGAAAAAATAATTGTTTCCAACCGAAAATGGAACAGTAACATTTTCAGTTTGAAAACCCAATTTCATTCCAAACATAAAACATTTTATCGAAAACAAAGAATCTGACTCAACTGAAAGAGTTGAATTTTCAAACAGATGAATTAATTTTCTTCAAAAATGTATAAATTATTGTCAAACAAAATTTGACTACTCAAATTTTGAACTTAACCAAACGAATAAATTTTTAACTACAACTATGGAATTTTCAATTGGAATAAGTAAAATTTTCAGTTGGAAAGAATTTTCTTAAAACAAAAAAAATCAGCTTGTAAAAAAAAATAAATTCCAAGAAAATCGATTATCAAGCATAATGATGAATCTTGAGATAAAACTGTGAATGTTCTACTGTAGTAGTTAAATTTTAAACCAGAAAGACGAGTTTTTACCTGAAATGATGGACCCTCCAATAGAATAGTGAAAATTTTGACCAAAAATTGATTTTCAACCAAAAAATACAATTTTTTAACAAAATGGGTAAATATTGATCTAAAGAGATATACATTGTTAACCAAAAATATAATAGTAACATTTTCGGCTTAAAAATAATTTTGAACCAAACATAAGTTTTCAACCAGATGAATTTTCGACTAAAATGAAAATTTTTTGACTGTATAACTTGAAACGTTAACCGTAATGAAGAATTTCTGAAGAAGAATATCAACTTTAGAAATAAAAGATCATTTTCTACCAAAAAATCGATTTTTAACCAAATATGTGAAGTTTCAACGAACGAACTGAATTTTCAATTCAAATTGACAAATTTTCACCGAATTGTCGAATTTTGAACTAGAAAGGATCAATTTTCCACTAAAAATGAAACAGTTAAGTTTTCAGTAGAAGAAATCAGGTTTCAGAAAAACTGACAAATTTTCAGGTGTAATGATGAATCTTCAACGGGAATGCTAAAAAAAGTATTTCTAGAAAGAAGATGGATTTCAAACCATAAAGATTAATTTCCTCCAAAAGAAGCAAATTACCCACGAAGTAAATAAATTCACAAACAAAATGGTTCAATTTTCAAATTCAAAAATCCATGTTGAACTAAATACTTGCATTTTCACCAAAAAAAAAAGTTTAATTTTATTGTTTTTCACAAAACTGCAACGATTTCAACCACAGGATACTGCAACTTTATCGAAGAAAATTGATTTTCAACAAACAATTAAAAACTTCTAACGAAGAAGCTGATTTTTTAACTAAAATTTGTCTAAAATTGAGGCGAGGGAACTTTGAAATTTTTTCGAATCATAATTAGTTAAACAAAATTCCCGTCCCATGTAAGAAATTCCCTGTTCAAGTGAAATTACACTTCTTCACTGAAACTTCCTCTCCTAAAATAAAAACTATAATTATTTTCTGAAATTCCCTGTCCCAAGTCAGATTAATGAGGAAAAGAAAATAAAACGTGATAAATACATTTTTTGAAAAAATGACAATAATCATTCTTTCCGTAGGTTTAGGCTATCATCAATTCGATTACAAAATTTGAGTCAGCTAAAAAATCTCACAGAGCAACGAATTGACAAATTGATTCATAAAAAGAAAGCGGTCATTTCTCGTATTTTTTCGGTAGAATTTTAACAGCCTAGGTTGAGTCGAATGAATTCCCGGTTTTTTAATTAAATTTCCGGTCATTTCACAGTTTCTTACCGGTCAATAAAATTCCCGGTTTCCCGGTCAAGTCGCCACCCTGCCAATATTTTTTGTGTAAAAGTGACAATTCTCATTATAGAAGAATCTCTAGTCAGCAAAGCTGCATGATTATAAGAGTATGAGTACCTTATTTTTGCCCTTTCAACTAGCCCTGAAATTTTATTCAGTAAAAAATTGTTTGTTTTTTTGGTAATTCGTTTTTTTTTTCTTTTTTTTGAAGTGACACTTGGAACTCTTTTCTTCAAATTCAAGTTTTTCTCTCATGAATTTAGCGATTTGCAGGACCGGCTTTACTCTTTACCTTCTTGAAGACAAAACTGCAAGAGACTGGTGCCCTCCTCATTGTGTAACTAAACCAATAATAACTCGTTTTGTACCGGTTCTCCCATTACAATTCCACTTTCAAATCTTTACATTCCTTCTTTTCCAGTAGTCCAATGAGGCTACGTTTACCCCGTAGGGGACTTGGCCTAGTGGTATAATAATAAATAATAATAATAATATCGCTGGTGAAAAGAAATGTTATCTGTGTTGAATCTTCTCCCAGCAAAACAGGGTGAACTCGAAGGCCAAGGAAATTGCTCTGGGCGAGAAATTGTGCCCGGAGAAAGGTACCAAGAGTACCACCAAGTGATCCCGCGGCATGCGAGTCTCACCACGCTGTGTCTGTCGCAATTTACGGCAAAGAAATCGCGGCCTTGCTCCAGGCAAGGTAAATACGAGTGTCAGAAGACAGAACTCGACCTGAGTTGACCACGAATCGAATATGCAAGAAAAACATTCGCGAGTTCAATCAATTATTACCAACAACCAAAAGATCCATCCGATAAACTTCTGAGTATGTATCAATAATCCTGATCAAGCAGGGCCAAATTTAGTAAAATGGTTTTCAGAGCTCTTCTGGCCAGTTGTTTAAAAAAACTGAAATTTAATTGTTTATTCAAAGAACATGGACATCGAATGCAAATACACTGGTTCTTGTTCATTTTTCCCCATTCTATTAATAAATTTCACCCTATTGATTCAGGCTTCAAATGAGTCGATTTTTCAATTTCTCCTTTGTTGCATTTTTCTGTTGAAAAATGAAGTAAACAATTATGGTTATTTTCGAACATCCGTGTTTTGTCTTTTAACGAACAATCTGAATAAACTCAGAATCAACAGAGATCAGTACAGTGTCATTTAAAATACAAAATTAGTTTATAAAATTATTTGAATCCTTTTTAATAAATGAATTTAAAAGTTTGCGGGTCTGCGATTCAAAATTTTGTATCTATCAAATATACCTTCTATTCCACCGCAAATGGGCACGCAATAAAAATTGTATAAATTGTTAACGTTGACTAATTTCATTAACAAATTATATCAACAAGAAAATAATTTTGCAAAAATTACGTTCAACTAAACAGTCACATTTTCAACTATAAAAGATTGAATTTTTATACAGTGTTAATTTTTCTGGTCACAAAGACAAATTCACCACAAAAAAGTAAATTATCAACAGGATAGTTTGATTTTCTACAAAAATGGTTTGTATTTCAACCACAAAAGAGTACAATTTTAAATAAAATAGATTTAAATTCTTCCAACAGAAATAAATTTTTAACAAAATAGTAGAATCCTGAACTATAACAGATTTATTTACAAAAAAATGATGAATTTTTGACAAAAAATGGAAAGACAATTTTTCAACAAAATACTTAAAAATTTTGTTAGCGAAATTCAGCTCATTTGTTTCAACGTTGAACTCTTTTTTTCGAAAACTCTTTTTTTTTGCTCTTTGGGTTGTAAATTTTACTATTTTGTGTAAAATTTGTAATTTTTCGAGTTTGTATGTTCAAGTCTTAATTATTTCGGTAAAATTTCACCTATTTATCAAAGGTGCAACTCCCATGGTAGAAAATTCCTCTTTTTGGCTTGAAAATGAAAAATTTTCTAAAAATTCCATCTTCTTTGTTAAAAAATGCAATTGTTTGGTAAAACTATGACCTACTTTGTACAGAATTCTCTTTGTTTGAAAAATTTTAATATTTTATCTTGTAGAAAATTAATAATTAATTAACTTCTGGTTCGAAAATTCAACTATTCGTTAAAGGGTAAACTTTTTCCTTGAAAATGCACTTTTTTTGTTGAATGTCCATCTTTTTAGTTGAAAATACATCTCTTGAAAATTGAAACATCTCGCTGGAAAATGTTTCTTTTTTTTTTTTTTTTGGTTTAAAATTCCGCTTCTCTAACTCAAAATGTAATGATTTTATTCTCAATTCAATTTACATCTCCTTCTCGTAAAAATTAACGTGTATTGTGGAAATTCCGTCGACGAATTTATTTTGTATCTTATCACTATAATGTTTTTGATTTATCACAAGTTGATTCTAATTCAAAATTCTCTCTAAAATTTAGACAAGAGTATTGCGACAAAAAAAATGTAATTGATGGCGAGTTCAAAGCTCACGACCTCTTTGAAAAAAAGATTACTTGAATCAGAAAATGCAGTACTGTATACGCCCAATGAAATATTTTTCTTTGACCGAAGAAAAGTTTTCTTGTTTCAAGATATATTATTTTTCAAATGAAAGAACCATTCATGTTTTGAGAAAAATTTCTTTCAGTCAACAAAATATTTCATTGGATGTATCCAGAACTAAATTTTGTTGATGCAAGTAATCTTTTCTCTCAGGGTGCAATCAACATTTATCAAATTTAAAAAAAATAGATGAGAGCATATCAAGAAAAAAAAAGTAGCCACATAGTCATTTCAAGAAAAATAGGAAGACTCGCCCAGATTTGTATAAAGGTATGTTGATTGCAGTGATTTCTTTTTATTTGGCACATTTTTTTGCGTCGCAGATGTTTCTTGTGATATTTCACATTTTTTCTACACATAAATTTTTATCAAATGAAGTTTTCATTTCAGATAAAAAAAAAATATTTTATGCAAAAAACTCGATAATATAGGCTTCATGTCTTGTGGAGTCATAAAAAATGTAATTTTTTGCATACAAAATGCAATATCTTAAAAAATAATACATTTTTCAATTTTTTATAAAATAGCCCCATAGATTTGTCTTACTAACTTACGTTGACATATTTGGATCGATCGGTCAAATTGAACATCCGAGAAAAATGTTTGTTTGATGAGAACAAAAAAATTTGTTTGAATGCATTCTATCTCATTCGAAGAAACTTGTATTATAATTAAACAGACTTCATTCGGATTCAATTGAACTTTATTTGAAATCAACAAGACTTATATAATTTTAACATGGAATGATTAGAAAATAAACACTCATTTGTTTGATTTCAACAAAGAATTTGTTTGATTCAAAGAAATTTTTCGAAAATCAAATATTCGGTTTAAATCGGAAGAATGTTTGAATTCAAATATAGATTTTGTTTGTAACCCACAAAGTTTATTTAGAAAATGTCTTTGTTAGAAACAAATGTTTTCATTTGTGTAGGTTCCAACTCGACTGAATTACTAGAAAATTGAATTTTCAGCATAAAAAGTGCAATATCTTAGAAAATTTTCCATAAATCGGAAGTTTATTCAAAATGCCATAAAAGATTAATCTAACCGACTTATATTGATATTTTTGGGACAATCGGTCACATACTTCAGGTTCCAGGTCGACTAAATTACTAAAATTCATCAACTCGAATCTTGATGAACAAACAAATATGTTCTAGGGAGCCAGGGTTTAATGTTCTAAATGTTTTTCAAGTATTACTGTAAGTATGTTCTTCGACAAATTAAACAAGCTCTCGATCATGGTTTGTCGCGCTAGAACGCATTATTATTAGGTGGAGTGAGGTATTTCTGCCAAGTCACTCAAATGTCATGTTGACTTTGTCAAGAATTAGTACAGCTTTTTAACATAACTTGCGAATCAGATTCGTCAAAAAACTGGGCGGGGCTTTTGTTCACTTATGATAACGATAAAAATATAAATTACATATTTCAAGATGAAGAGGTAAATATTGCACATTTAGATGAGTGACTCCAAAAAATTAATTATGGCATGCAGGAATTGTTTCGACATCCGTCAGATCGGTATCTCTATACATGGGTGTTCCAAATAGAGAATTAATGACACGAAATAAATTGAATGAAAAAAAAAAGTTCAAAGAGCCTAGAATCAACGAATCACAAATCAAAGAATCAGAAATGAACCAATAGAATTGCTAATCATGTACTGAAATTATTGATGGCAAGAAAAAACTATGAATGAAGAAAAAGTTTTCTTCGACTTTTCTTATCGTCAGCAATAATATTATGGTACTTTGAACCGGTAGATTCGCATCTTTGCGTACAAACCGCAAGGTATCGCTCTGAGAAAAGTGGCGAGAAAAACTTTCACATGCCTTCGTACCGGCTCCAAAGTAGGTAGAACAGGATGACTTCAGGTTATCGGTAGGATTGAGTGAATGGGGAAGCACCAAGAAGCAGATCGAGAAAAAAGAAAAGAAAAAAAAAACAAAGGAAGGGAAAAAGAAATGAGAGAGAAAGAGAGATGCAGTACAACGCAAATGCTGACTGCAGTAAAAATAACGTGAAAAGTATGCTTCATCTTGTACAGCAGCTGCTCGCGTTTTATCTTGTACAATTCTAACGGACACGCAAGCTTACTGTCAAGGAAAATCTTTCCAACATTTACTCCAAGATTGTGTACTAAATACTATTCAGTTTGACCTCCGAAATTTTTTTTTTTTACACGATTACTTTTCAGTTCTGTACAATGAGACTGTAGTCACCAAAATATTTACCTTTCACACATGTTTTGCCCAATCATGTAATCAAAAGACAAACCTTCGAACATATGAAGTCATGAGAACAAAGAAAAGTAAGTTATATTCACGTTAATGAAGAAGTGTCACACCTCCTTTAATAAAATTATAAACTCTCTAAAAATTCCAGTGGAAGATTTTAGCGAAATAATAAATTACCGAGGTATGCAAATTATCAGCTTATTCTCAACACACTTGACTCTAAAGAATATTTTCTGTTTGAGACGCGCTTCTTCCAGAAAAGAGAACACATATTGTTTTTTATGTAATTATTTTCCAGCCTCTCTCGTTACGAATCTCTGTGATGCAAATGAAAATGTAAAAGGACACAAAGGAGACTCGAGTTGCATTATGAGATCATAGGCTGCGTGATCTTGGTCATGCAAAGCAGATATTCATATTCAACTCATAATTTCTATTAGGATTGATGATTACGATGAGTTTCCGAATGCCGAAGATTTAGTATCTTTTACAACTATGGCTTTTAAAATGCTTTGTTCCTAACATTTCAAGAATATAGAACAGAATTAAAATGTAAATTAGAGCACATTCATTCACCCCCTTTATAAGATTTATGCACGATCGAATACTTCCGAATATATTATCGGTCCGTCATGAATTCATAACGGATTTTATCGCAACACGATAATTTTGTGGTAAGTATCTCGTGAAGAAGTTTTATAACCAGATCAATGTAATCGCTGATGAATGGTTTGACTGAAGTAATAAAATTGTATAATTACCCGGAGACTAGTAATTAATAGGAAGAATTATGCCAAATGATTCGCAAACGACAGGACATCCTTTTTATCTTCAATTGCCCGATTCAAATCAATATTCTTTCAATATAAAATATTGTCACTTGTCTGTCATACTTCCACAGATTCCCGAAAATTTCAAGCAATTTGGAAATACGTTTATTATCCACTTTTAATTACCAATCATCATTAAAAAGTGAAGATACCATGACTTGTTGATAAATTATGTGCTCCTAAATTTAGAAACTTGCATAAAATTTGCATCACGTGATATATTAACATTTATAATCTAGAGTCTACAGTATTATTTCTCGCGTGAAGAAGATATCGTTGCTTAATCGTCGTGGAAGAATACCCACTGTGCAGATTAATATCCTTTGACGTTTAGTCACGGCCCACGATCATCTAAAAATACACTCCAAAAATCCCAGTGGCCTGAAAAGAACTGGTGATGTGGTTCTTTTGATTTACGTTACACTGCAGCTTGATGAGGGCAAATTTTAGTTTTTATCGTTACTTTTCCTACTCTTCAAATCCGAAACAGTTAAATTGCGCTGTTTTCCAGTGAAATTCCACTGTTTTCCAGTGAAATTGCACTGTTTGAAAATGTCAGAAGTCGTACACTGGAGTCCAGCTAGAAACAGGGTGTCTAGTGATCAAGCGATTTGAAATTCCCGGGTTTTGCTCTGTTTTTTGCCGGTCATTTTTTTTCTCCCGACCAACTTATAGATGTATTTTTGTATCTTTTGAAAGTCAACGTATAGAAATAGGACTTTCAACATTTTCTATCTTCATCAAGCCAGGAGAATTCCGTCTTATAGTTCGGACAGTAATGCGTTACACTCATTTTTGTCCGAGCCATGACTGAAATTGAAGTGAAAAATCGTTAAAAAATTGTGAATTTGAACTCAATTAAAACTACTGAACCATTAAAAAAAAGTATGAACATTTTTTTCTTAAAGTTGTACATAAATTTGGATAATAAATTCTTACAACAGAATATCACAACTAGAATAAGCATTCAAAATAACTGAAAAATCTTAGTAAATCTGGGATAGGATGCCCGATAAAAATTTGAACTTTTAAATTTTGCAAACGTTACACCCGAAATTCCTTCCGTTGGTGAAAAAATACTGCAATTAATTTTGTCCCCTTTTTTAAAAATGATTCAGATTTTCCACTAGATCGTTCTAGTTCTGCGAATAAATTTTTTTCGTTCTGAATTTGAAAAAAATACAATGTAGAGAAAAAAAATCTTATGAAAGCAAACAATTCTGGGAAACAATGAAAAATTTTTTTCAAGTTACTATCGGACTGAGAATACGAAAATTTGTAATTTCATTACAATTAATGGTCTGAAATGGCCCTGAAAAATTTTTTCCCTGGATAATATCCCCAGGATTCCTTCTGCAATATAAAAAGAATGTTCTCCGCAATGAAAAAATGTAGTTATTTTCAAAGGTATACAGAAAAAATCTTGTCATTCGAAACAGACACATTTTTTATAACTTAAGATTCCTATAGTAGTTTCAAATATATTTTTAGCCATGACTCACCTGAATAGGATGACAGCTGGTTGATAAGGTCGATTTTGATGCAATTCTGCGTTTTTATCAGTTTGTGTAAGTTTTGCTGACCAGTTTTATTCAAGTTTTACATAATTTTTCTGGTAAATTAAAAAGGTATTTTTTTTTACTTTGTTATTCAAGATTTTGTCAGTCTTTTACTATAAATATTTTCAACTTTTTCACTATGGAGAATATATTATTCAAACTTTAACAGAAGCCATTTGTATATTATTGCAGGTAAAAAATGTTTTAGGACCATTTCAGACCACTAAATTTCATAAAATTACAAATTTTTGTAATCTTAGCCCGATAGCCTTCAAACATTGTTTTTTGTTCCATAACTTTTAGAGCTGCTGCCTCAATCAATAATAAATTAATTCTAGGGATGAAACTGTTTTATAGCCTTTATTTGGTATTTAAAAAATTGAAATCTGAGAAAATAAATTTGAAACCTGGATCGGTCAGCGGAATATCCGAAAAATTGCTCAAGAAAATAAATAGAAAGAAGGCAGTATTTTTCACCAAAAGGAACATATTTAGGGGGTAGCCTCTGCAGAATACGAGAATTAAAATTTTTACCGAGCATCTTAATGTGGGCAAGGTCTCATTATGAAAATTTTCTGATTTCTAGCATAGAGCTGGACTTACTTCTTATTTCACCGCTGAATCCTTCCGATTAAATTCAGCATCACAAAACACTTTTTTTTCTTTCGAAGAAACATAATTTAACCGCGTGGTTAAGGTAATGGAGGAAAAGTACTGTATTCTACAGCTATATCTCAACATTTCCACTGACCAAACAGAAAATTTTGATGAACTGATTGGGTCAGCAACTAGCCACTGTCCAATCAGAAAAAAACGCTGTTTGAACAGTGAAATGTACTGTGTAAACAGCAAATGACTGAGTCACTGGCACAAACAGTACAAAGTTAACTGTTTTAGATTTAGAGAGTAACATTCTTTGAAATATACTCTCTGATGCTAGACACTTAGAAAATGAAGAAAAGTGACTAATCAAAGGAAAAGGGATATCAAATTCTTCAAAGAGAAATTACGACAAATTCTCAGATCCATCTGCAGAGTTGACTGGAGCCAAAAGGGAGTCAGGCTTTGGCCAATTGCAGATAAGTAAAGGTACACCCGGACCGTTATGAGCGAGCCAAGCAAGGAAGAAGTTGGCACTCGACGAGAGGCGAGGTGAATCGAACAGAGCAAAACTGAACCGACAACTTGAGTCGAGAAGAATCGAATCACAAACTAGAATGGGTCAGAAAGAGCCATGATTAATGATTTGGAAATATTAATTACTTTAGGCTTAGATGCATTTGTTTGAAGACAAACTTTATACTTATATATTGCTAGTAGAATATCAAGTCAAATTGCTTTCTGATGCCCCAGGTTCTGACCCACGACGTAGTATGCAAAAATATAGGGGCAAGTGTTGCGCCACATTGTGTGCGTATAGCAGAATTGATACTTAACTGGTCGAATCATTAACGCTTCACCAGCAGTTTTGCTCTTCTTTTGCTTCAAATTTCACACCCAACTTTTCGATGATGACATAAAGACACCCAACCGTGTGGCATACGGATGCCATCAGGTGCACGTTTTAGTATCAGCATCTTCACTGAACCTCAAAGTCGATCATATTAGAGCATCAGGATTGATTTTCATCAAAACCGGTTAAACATAATGTATTTTGTTAATGGAAACAATGAAGAAGAGAGTTTCTATACCATAAAAGAATCTATCTCTAGGTTGAGATAGAAAAGAAAAGTGAAAAACGGTAGCAATAGTAATAAATTCCCAAAAGGGTGTACGCCAAAAGATAAAATACATTAGTCATAATACACTGATAGGTGAGAGATAATAGTGACCAAGTACTAGAGTCCTCTTACCATGAGTTATCTCTCTAAAAATCCTAAATTTATGCACCTAAATAATATACGATCGATATTCATCTCCAGGATTTAATTGCACCCAAGAGCAAAGATCTTAGACCTAAATTAAAATTTCGAATTTTTCCAGAATATTCTGGAATTAATATGTATTTAGCTGCCTCAAGTGACAAGTACTTATTGAAGAAGCTGGAAAGCAACCTTCGGAACCAATTAAGGGTGAAGGTATCGACCTCTCCAAGGACGGGAGACACTCTAATGCGAATTGCTGATTTCTCATTTAATCGAATCGCAAACAGGTAACGGACAACCAAGTGAGTGTGCCTTTGAAGGATCGGGTATACATGCACACGAGATTATATAAAGTATCTGCTCGATAAAGATCAATACAGCCGCAAGGTAAAACTATCTCCGGAGCTCTGGAATTTATCGCTCTGAATTAGACGTCGCCATCCAGGCTAGAGATTAGAGCGGATCTACCAAGGTTTATCGCCTCCAGTTCGACGGAAGTCTCCAAAGTCGTCAAGTATACGACTTGTATTCGTTTTTCCAAGGGGACGTTCTGATAAGGAAATGGAGGACCTGATTCTATCCAAAGTGGAGCTTATTATGGGAATATCCTTTCGCTTAATTATGAAAAGCATCAGCACGAATAAAAATTTGAACAAAAAAGTTACAACACCCATTTTTCACTGTTTTCAATAACCTAGATCATCTATGGTTGAAATAAAGTGAGAGAAATTCGTGAATCAAGTGTAATCGTTATCGCATGAAATTCCACGAATGCTACTATCGATCAGCTCATCATGTGAAGATCGTGCTCTTTCTTTGAAAAAAATCGAAATCATGTGGAGATGAATCAACATCTAGAAATGGTGCTAAATAATTTGCAATTCATGCGTTTTAATTTAATGTTTCTTTCACAATAAGTTATCTACCAAAACATGGGAAATAATATTTACACTAGAAAGCATTTAACGCGAATTGATATTTGGAAAAGACTGAAAAAGATTTCCTAAACGAAGTATCAATTAATCAAACTGGTCCCAAGGAATTTTTTTCCTATTTTTAGAGGCACTAATGTGAACCGGATAGTATCTTGATGGATCCCTAAGGACAACCAATGAGCAACTAATTGATTCTGATTATAAAGATAAAAAAGATCTTTGAGAGGTACCTTCCATAGATTTTTCAACGAAGGAAAAGATCAATTAATTACTAAAATTTCCAAAAAAGACTCAAGACACATTATTTTTAACGAAACCATTGTATGCATCTCACCATCTACATTTCTAGCTCATTAGAGACAGATACAGAGAAAAAGAGAGTCAAAGAAAAAGGAAGAGTCAAAACAAACCCACTTCTCACTCATTTCCTTATTCTGCAATACTGTAGAATCACGACTTTTCTGAATTTTACCATCTCACTGGCAATTTTCATTTTATTGCCTAAATTGATCATCGAAAACGAAAATCAGTCGGGAGAAGAGTGAAAATGATTGTTTTTATGTATGTTTTATTAAATGAAGTGTTATTTTTCAGAGGTTGCATTCTCGAAAAATATTCGGAAAGGTGGTCGGATGTGACTGATCTAACTCTCCCCCACTTTACTTAGGTGATGATAATTAGAGTTTCGCTTATTTAGTTCTAAATTCCGGTGTAAATAGTAGAAACAGCTTCCTTTTTTCAGATGGTTTTGAGGTAAAGTAACGAACTAGAAGGAATTCAACTTGTACTTTAATTACACCCGACCGCTCTTCGAAACGAGTAAAAAAAACAATGCTTTTCTCACTTCCCTCAACTATTTCTTGTTTTCAATGACACACTTAAAGTTATCTCAATAAAAATTGCAAATAATATGATGAAATTTAAAAAAGCCTTTAAAAAACACTTGTTTACACTCTAAATTTGAATCAGTCAAAAATTGACTGATTGAATCAATCAAGCATATATTGACAGATGGATCAGTCATTTCGACTGACAAATCAATCGTTTTTACTGACAACAGTCGTTTTGACTGATGAATCAGTCATTTTGAGTGACTGAATCAATCAATCAATAATTTCTTAGTTTTGAAGTTGATAATGTGTAGGAGTAAAAAAATGAGATATGTATAATCGAAAAATAATTTAAAATAATATAATAAATACCTTTTATGATAACAATTCGTTTCTTTTCATAAAATCCTAACATTTCATCAAATGATTTAAAGACAAATGAATTAATGGCTGCATACCTCGAAATTATCGATTGAATTGTTCAAAATGACTGACTTTTTTAGTAGAAAGGACTGTTTAAATCATTCGAAAAGTCACTTTTGACTGATTAGAATTTAGAGTGTAAAACTAAAAAATCGCTAAAAATGATTGGTTCAACGAAATTAACAAACTGGTCCCGAACTGTCTTGGTACAGACGAAAAATTGATTCCGCACTTCAAGGTACTAAATATTGACAAAATTAAAATTCTAGAATCTATAACACGAACGGGTTTCAGCTTGAATATGGGAGGAATCTTTAGAGACCTCCCAGGGATTCAAGAACCAGGCTCATTGTACTGTGATAATCTATTCATCAGGTAACCCCCAACGAGAGTCGTCAGTCAAATTCTGAAATTATCTGTCCTTTCACCCAAGTTCCTCTGTCGTAGCACCACAGGAGACTTTCTTCCCCACAGAAAGAACCTAGAGATTAAACTTCAAATCGAAAATTGGCCAAAATGGAAAATAGAAAGATTTCTAGTAGATTTGAGAATAACATCAGCAGTATAACAGTGAACTTTAGTAGTTTTATATTTACTTTAATGATAATGCACTCCCGGGTAAACTCGTGATTCAACAGTCATGTAATGATCAGGTGATGAAACTGATAAAATTTCTTAGTAGTGATTATCCATTTCAGTTCAAATATATTGGATTCATCTGCTTAATCTCCACGGATACTTTAATTCTCGATATGTGAGCGTTCGCATTAAAAGGACCCATGTCCCATTTTATTTGTACTATAAACATTTCCTGAAATCAACCGGAAGTGGATATATTTCATGTTCAAAGAAACACAAAAAAATTGGCGATCTTCTATTTCACTCACGACTCATCTTTCAACCTAGAGGGTCGGTTTTGGATTTAAAATTGAGAGAATTTTATCCAGCTATATGGCCTACACGTAACTTCATACCGACCATAAGGGTTTTATTCATGTGGACGCCCACACATAAGGATCAATAGGTACTCTACCTTCCATCCAGCACTGCTATTGCTGTCCCCCTTATCCTTGAAATACGCCACATTCTGGACCATCCACTCGTAAATCTGCGACAAGGTGAGCCGTTTTTCCGGAGCACTGGTGATGGCCTGAGTGATGAGATCAGCATAGCTCAAATTTCCCCACGCATTTCTCCTCGACGAGTTCTTCTTGACCGGTAGAAGTCCACCCCCTTGAGACAAAGGACCCTGTTGGGGTGGTGTTCCACCTTCAACACCTTCCTTGCCCCCAACTCCACCCGGAACGCTACCATCAACATAGCCGTCTGGTCTTGGCAAGGGCCACGTGTTTGATCTTGCTCTTGTCTGGGGCTCGAAGCCAGTATCAAGGTCAAAGGGCACACCTTGCTGTGCCGTAACTGAACCCGATCCCGTGATTGGTACTGGCATCGACTCCATCATGTTTCCGCTCTCGGTGTACTCCACTTTTACTCAGTCTTCTCCGACCTGTTCGGTCGGAATTTATTGCGATCGTAATAAAAACACTTGATCCCGAACTTGAGAGGGTGTGAAACCGAGTTCACTCGTTTGGTGAAGTCACTTTTGAAGCACTAACCGATTTTCGGAACTATTGGTTAACCAGAATTAATCACGAATAAACACAGATCCACAGTGAACGCACAGTCCGGGACTTGCGTTGGGTCACAAGAACTTGACTGGTATTGGCGTTCCGCTCCCGGGGGGAAACCACGTGGTCCAACTGTTTACAAACCTCGCGACGGTCACGTGGCCATGTTTCGACGGAGCATTCGGTGCAAACGGCGCGATCCTGGCCTTTGGAGGTAACACGGGAATTTTCAACTCTCGCTACAAGGCAATTCGTGCACACTCAAGACGCTCACTTGATTGCGTGTATATGTATGTGTGTTCGACTCACACGATATCTCGTCAATTCGAGATACGTATGCACTCCCTCTCTTTTCCGCCAACTCCAGAGCGACGTAGTTCCTACGCGGCAAACGCGGTATCGGCGGTGGGTCGTCACTCGAATTTCAATCTCAAGGACGTGCTCTGGCTCGTCTTGAAATTCACTCGCGCGCTTGAAGCAGCCTCGTTTTATCCGATCCCTGGTACCACTCGATTCCACTGCTTCTCATCGACACCAGTTCTGAAAGATTCCACGAAAAGAGGTTCAAAATCTCGAGCCAAAAAGGAAGTTGTATAAATGCTTCTTCATCGGATCGTGACTCAACGTTAAATTTCAATGTCAGTGATGATAAGTTTCTAAAGGGAGTTGAGAGACTCGTTAGCAATTTTAACACTGGATGGCAAGTGTCCCAAAGTCGTCCAGGAATATCGTGATGACGACTCTGGGATTTCCGACATCTTATTCGCTCTTTCAAAGTTCTCAACACTCACTTTTGGAAAAGAAAAAAAAATCTGAAGACACAATTTAAAAAAAAAAATCAATTTCAGTTAGTTAATTAATTTGGTTTTCACTGACTTCTAAAAGGTTAGTTGGAGGAATTCTGGTCCCGCTGTATATCGTTGCACAAAAACGAAAACGTTCGATCCCGTGGGTAAACGCAGATCAGTAGATCAACACTGTTCACGACGGTTTTTTTTTATTTGGAATAAACTAGATGAACTTTCAAACTCCAAAGACTTATTAAAATTGCGTCGCGTTGAAAGAGAATAAACTGCGTATCGTTGTTTTTTTTTGTTTTGGTCACTCGTGTTATCCGAATGAGATGGAACGTACGACACTCACTACAATTCAAATTGCCGGCAAGGCAGCACGGCGCATACTGTCGAAACTTTCGTCGACACTCTACCTCTACGAAACGAAGAACCCGAACCAAGCCGAGATTAACCGAACCACCGCGAGGAGGCGAATTCGTGGCGCCTGCTTCTGGGCTGGGAGAGAGAAAGAGAGAGAGAGAGAGAGAAAGAGCAGTGCTGCCAATAGGGAAATTCTATTCCCTGATCGAAAGCCTATTTGCAAATTATAAAATTGACTGAAATTTGTTGAAAAATGATACAAATTTCAACTGTATTAAATTTTGTGAATCTATGTGCAAAGAAGTGTAAATTAGGACATCGTAGCATACACTGAATAGTTACATGAATCACTGTTGGAAACTTAGCAATAAAATATGGAATAAAATTATTCAAGATGCAAAGAAATAACAATTTTTGAGTTATTTTTGAACACCTTACTGCGTTAAAATTATTCTAAAGCTATATTTCTTACTAACTTTAATTATACTTTCAAACATAAATATTTAGAATTTCTAGCAGGCATCAAAGCTATACTTATCCAATTTATAAACTTGGATTCTCTAACCCAGGACTAATTTTTTAACTACAGGTTTTTAAATTTAGATTTCAAAATTTTTATCCTGTCCCCGATGAAAAAGGGTCTTTGGATTTAACTTCCGAGAACAGCTTACCCTCAAATAATTCGATATTTCGTGTACCTAAATATGTATTTTGATATTATAGTGAAAATACTCGCGAATTTGATTTTCGAGGTCAAAGCCCCAAAAAACTATGAAAATCTCATGTTTTTCCGTTCATTTCACCCAATATACTGCTCGCTTGCGGTAAGTCCAGTTTCAGGCATGGGTATCAACGGCCTTGGGACCTATTCCGCGAGAACTTCAACGTAAACATACACTGTACTGGCTAAGAATGTGCCGTGGCGAGTGCCTTCTTCCAAACCCCTCGGGCCGTCTCATTCATAAAAGACATCAGCGACATTCTCGGAAGAACTTAACGCAGGATAGCAGTGCAAAACAAATTTACAAAGAACTTCAAATAAAAGTCACAGGGATACTGCAAAACGTGTAGCAGAAATGGGGATGGTATGTGACCCAAGTTATTTCTATCAACAGACACAGCGATGCCCTGCCGCCCCCTGCAACACGTAGGGGGAGGTATCAGAGCTAAGTCGTGTCTGTGACCAGTCATAGGTGTGCCCCCCCCCCCCTATTCGACGCTGGAGATAGGGATGATATACGTGGCCTAGGTTCTCTTGGGACTAGGGGGGGGGGGGGGGGGGGGGGGCTCGATCTCCCTGGGATGTTGGGTATGAGGATGATATGTGTCCCGGGTTATTTCTGTGACCAGTCACAGGGGGGGGGGCTTCTCGCCCTCATGGGATGTTGGAAATGAAAATGATAGGTGTCCTGAGTTGTGTCTTTGACTAGTCATGGGGAGTGCCTTCCTGCCCCTCATGAGGCGCTGGAAGTGGGAATGGTATGTGACCCAAGTTATTTCTGTGACCAGTCATATTGTTGGCCGAGGTGCCTTACCGCCCCTCATGAGACGTTGGAGATTGGGATAGTACATGTGACCTAAGTTATTTCTGTGACTAGTCAGAGGGATGTGCCTTCTCCCCCGCCATGGGATGTTGGAAATGGGTATAGTATGCGTGACCTAAGTTATTTCTATGATCAGTCAGTGCCTTCCCGCCCCTCATAAGACGCTGGAGATGGCGATGGCACAAGTGACCTAAGTTATTTTTGTGACTAGTCACAGGGGGTGCCTTCTTACTCTTCATGTGATGCTGGGAATGGGTGTAGTATATGTCACATAAGTTATTTCTGTGACCAGTCACAGGGGTGCCCGAGGTTCCTTCCCGCCCCTGATGAGACGCTGGAGATGGGGGTGATAGGTGTTCTGAGTTATTTCTGTGACTAGTCACAGATGGTGCCTTCTCGCCCTCCATGGCATATTGAAAATGAGGATGGTATGTTTCCTGAGTTATTTGTGTGACTAGCCACAGGATGTGGAGCCTTCTCGCCATCCACGGGATGTTGGAAATGAGGGTGATAGGTGTTCTGAGTTATTTCTGTGACTAGTTATAGGGGGTGCCTTCCTGCCTTCCATGAGACGCTGGAGGTGGGAATGGTATATGTGACCAAAGTTATTTCTGTGACTAGCCACAGGGGTGCGTGCCTTCTTATCCTCGATGGGATGCTGGAAATGGGTATGGTATATGTGACCTAAGTTATTTCTGTTACCAGTCACAGGGGTGCCCGGGGTTCCTTCCTGCCCCTCATGAGACGCTTGAGGTGGGGTTGTTATATGTGACCAAAGTTATTTCTGTGACCAGTCATAAGGATGCCAAAAGATCTAGTCCTAGAAATGTTACACTATGAACCAAAATTTTCCTTATGTTCTCGAAAATTGATGGTATTTAAAAAAACTGTGTCACATAAAAGGTGTATTTTAAATAATCTACAACTTTTGAGGGGTTAGGTATACTTGAGATTTTCAAAAAATCGATTCTTCTTTTACTGCATTTTCTGAAAGTATAACATTTCAATAATACTGTGTTAAAATTTTATAAAATCGGAGCAGAACTTACGAAGATGCACAACTTTAGCCGAAGCCTTCTCGAGCGTATTTGGGACAGGGAAGTAATAATCAAAACTTTGAACGCATTTTTTTCGAAACAATGTTTTTAACAAATTTAAATCAGTTATTAATAATATAACTCTGAAGTACTTGAACAAATATTTTGTTAACTTTTCATTTATTCACTTACTTTTTTACCAGACAATAAGCGATGTTTTACACCAAAAAAAAGTTAACGCATCCGCCATTTTGTCAAAAATCAAAATTTTGGTGCAATGAATCGTTCAAGTACAAGGGAATCTAGTTTTTTTACTAATTTTTTTTTTTTTTGTTTTCCAATGATTCAGTCATGAGTAACGTTGCGCACCGAAAAACAACTTTTTTTTTACCTCTGGCAGATTGGCTATAACTTGGTTATTCATTTATATTTTTGCATGCAATTTTTTCTCAACTTTTTGAAATATGTATTATTCGAACTGTTGAACATTTTACAAGAAAAAAATAACTGATTTCCTGTGAAAAATGATTAAAAAAACCGTTTTTTCTGTCTAGCAACTATACCTAACCTCTTCATTGATGTTTTTTTGTACATTTTTCTTCGAGGTATACGAAGTTCCAAATTAATCGAAGGTAAGCGCTTTTCGGAAGTACACCCGCGTCTTCTGACAAACTATCCTGTGGAACAATAACCACGAGTGATGCGAGTGATGATTCATATTAATCTAGATCTTTTTAAGTTTGGAACTGATTTAATTGGGATGGTTTGCCAAATCGGCAACATCTACTAAAAATCATAATTATAACTTGCAGGATCTAATGAAAAAAATCTTCTAATGCAAAAGAGGAGCGGACTTCAAGAATTGCTATACGTTCAGAAGATTTTATGACGACAATTTTTTCATATATTTGATATCTACTAGAATTGTCAATCGAAACCTCTCAATATGTTATAACAATACATTTTTCTATGATCTAAGAATTTTGAAAATTATGAAAATCATATCTTTCTTATATCCGCCGAATTCAAACTATGATTTATACGAATTTTTTATTTCTTTTATTATCTACCGGAATCTATGATGAAAATGTATGTACTCTTAAATTTTTCTTTTTAATTTGCAAAACTTAGAAAATCAAAAACATTCCAAATTTAATTGATTTGGAAAATGTTACATAGATGATTTGTGAGTCGCATTGTAATCTGCCAAGGAGCTTTGACAAATAATTCTCAAACTTCAAAAGAAATATCATTCAAAATTTTGAAATTGCTCTAAATTTCGGAATTTCGGTTGAATTGCTGTACTAAGAAATCTGACCTCCATTTTGGGACCCTTAAGAAGTGTATCAAAGGCGGATTCATTTTTCTAAAATCTTCATCAGTTAGCTTGGCTATAACTTCCAGGTAGCGAAACATACACACACACGTACAAACAGACCAACATCGACAAAATTTGATGGTTTTGGAATCTCCGATTACCGAAACGTAAAGATCCGTTAAAAACAAGAGATGAAACATTTTGACACTCTCATGAATGAGGATGTAAAGAAACGTTAGCCCCAGTGGCTTGGGAAAGGAATCTAACTGTACTCGTCGTTGACTTTCAAATTTCCCGGGCCTGAAGTTCCTTTGATCGGGGAATCCCGCGAAAACTCATTGCGGCGATGAAGTGATGGGGCATATTGAACATTCCATTACATGCAGTGCTTCCAACGATGACAGAGGCTAGTTTTGATTTTGCGTAAGGGATGGGGGTATAACTTCGTTTTTCTCTAATATCTCGAGAACGGCTCATGGCAGAGCAATCCTGAAAAAGATTTAAGGTGTCCTAGAGAAGACTGCACTTTGGAAAGATGCACCTATTACTCTGCTTAAATTTTTACTGCGTGTACGGGGTAGGGGTAGATTTTGAAAATCTGTAAAACTGTCATTCAACATTTTTGTAGGGAAAGAAAACCGTCCAGCTCATAGATTTGCGTCACATGCAGTGCTCTCAACGATGAAAGGGGCTAGTTTTGCTATTTGCGTAACGGATGGGGGTACAACTTAGTTTTTCTCAAATATCTCGAGAGAGGCTCATCGCAGAGCAATTCTGACAAAATTTTTAGGGTTTCTGTAGAGGGCCGGCACTTTGGGATGATGAACCAATTAATCTGCTCAAATTTTTACTGCGTGTATGGGGTGGGGGTACATTTTGAAAATATGTTAAACTGTCATTAAAAATTGTTGTAAAAGAAGAACACCGTGTAGCTCATGGATTTGCGTCACATGCAGAATGCAGTGCTCCCAACGATGAAATCACACAGCAATTTTGAAAAAATCTTTGGGATCTTTGAGGGGACTGCACTTTGTAATAATGCACTCATTTATATACTGAAATTTTCACTGTGGGTACGGGGTGGGGATACATTTTGAAAATCTTTGACAAAATTTTCGAGATTTTCCTAAAGGACTGCACTTTGAGAGGATGCCCCTATGTTCCAACCGGGTGTCCTAAAGACACCTCACGTGTTTTTCAAATAGAGTATCCAAAAGGTTCAGTTACCGGAAGAATGAGAAATTTTACCAGCAAACAATTTTAAATTGACTATTCATTATTTGTAAGACTTCAATAATATTTCAAACTAGAATTCATGAACTTGGATTCCCTTACTTATACGTTTTATTTTTGAATTACAGATTTTTATTTTGAATACAGAAGTTTTCTTTGATTCCAAAAAAATGCGTCTTCCGACGAACCAACAATAATCACGATGATCCAATTTTTAAACATATTTTGAGATAACCGAAAATATCTTTTTTTTAACGGGTCAATGAAATTTGAAAAAGTCGTAACCCCCTACAGTGACTGTTGGGAATGGAATCTATTACTATTCTCGTGGTTTACTTCAAAATTGCTGGGGTCCGGAAGTCCCTTACTTGGAGAATCCCGCGAAACTTATTGTAGTGAAGTAAATATAGAGGTCTCAAAAATCCTATTATTATCTTCTTATCCTTCCAACTTTCACCAATGTTGGCCCAAGCCTGATGGAAAATCTTGAGCCAGTTAAGAAAATAATATTTGCCAGAACTGGGTGATTTCCGACTCAATGATAAATACTGGCAATTCTTCAATACTGGGTTGAATTCTCTCACTTTCATCTTATTTTGTTTCTACAGGTTTTTAAATTTGGATTCCACAACTTTTTTTACACTCCTCATGAAAAAGCGTCTTTGAAAAAACTATCAAATAAAACAATAACGGCATGTAATTCAATTTTTAAAATAATTTCGAAAGAGTTCTCAAAATCAGGGAATCTAGCAAAATTTACAGTGTCATAGTAGTCATGGGGCCTTAAAAACATTCCACTACTGCCATCCATGCAGGGTAGCGAGCGAAAACAGATTTCGAAATTTCCCGACAAGTTTATTAATGTTCAGAATCAATATTTTTTCGAATCAGGTCGCAACCAACTTTGATGAAATACAATAAAGTACCCTATGACCCCATAACTACACTAGAAGTAATTGTATTATCATACTACTATGGGAATAGTTAGTGCTTTTCAACTCAAGAACTTTTACTTCAACTTATTCCAAACGAAGTATTAGGGTCTGTATACAATGTAGTTAAATGCAGAGATAAAACAAAAGTTTATCTGGTTTTTTATGACAAGTGCATTTTCCTTCCAATTACAGATAAATGCCTATTTTTGCTTATGCATTCATACTTCCAAACTTCCGCACTATGAAAAAAATTTTTCAAAAAACATTTTATAAATTTTTGAACATAAAACTAAACTTTCGATGCATATTCAATTGAGTAAAATCCTGATGTCTTCGATCGAGCAATGTAGTAAGAGGAATATAGGACTTTTTCCATGATGATAGACATAAGCCACAAAGGAATGTTCCAGATTAAGAAACAAAATATTTAGAGAAGTAAAAGAAGAATTTTGCCCCTGGTTCTCTTTTTAAGCGCGAATGTTCAGTGATCTCTTTTATTCAAATGCGGTTATATTCCTTTAACACTTTACATGCGAAAAGGTCGCGGGGTTATCACGGCGAGCGCGTTCTCAGTAATTATACATATGGAGTGTGGAATATAACTCAAGCGGAGAAAACCTCGATAATCATACAAAATGGATGACAAAAGTGTATGAACCTTATCGTGATGACCCATACGCTCGCACCCAACTGCCGGATCTCACGTTGTGCACGATTCTTCGTTTACCGTCCTTTGAAAATTCAACAAGCGTCCTCAGCAAACCACAAACTAAAGCCAACATAATTAGGCTTCTATTCGTTTTATTCAAAAAGAGGTTTTCCTTTTTTTTTACTCGCAACATAGTCACTACGCCACCAATGATTTTTTTGATATGTCACATCTATAATTTTTAACAGGTTTAGAATTATCCAAGATTTGTGTAATTCATAATACAGACTTTCCCAAAAGGCAGCCAGGAGTTTGTAAAGGAACGAAAGGAAAATATGTAAAGTAAATTAGCAAGTGAATTAGTAAGTAAGCAATCTTCCATGAGCTGCTCGTAAACCGAAAGACAGAAATTTCGAAACCGTATGTATGAATTCTACAGAAATAGTACATATACGTAACACCAAACATGGCATACACGTGTTAGCCCCATGCTATAATAACTATTTTCCAGGCTTTGGAAGTCTGATAAAGCGACAAAAGTCAGAAGTCTAGACCCATATAATGATATCATACAATTCATTTAAAATACGAAGATAGTAAATGAAGGAATTACTCAAATGATAAGTCTAACAGATCGAGAAATCAGCTCAAAGTACTTATTCCCTTTGAGGGAACTTTCAATGCGAAAAATCTGTCTAGCACTGAAAATTGATGGTACATTTCCTTTCCATTTAATGTAATATGAATCGCACTGGTACAGAGCGTGTAATTTTACGATGGAGACTTTATCGTGTGAATTTGCAGATGCGGTGCGAATTAGAACGTAGATCGTAGAAAGAAGCTTGCCTGAGGCAGTTTGAGTAGTCGTACCCACAGCTCTTTTAGTAAGGTGCGAGCGTGGTTAAAGGATAGACTATTCATTACAAACCACCCTAATTCTAAAGATCTCTGCAACCGAGCTCTAAAACCGGAGAGCCATTAGCGGCACGACCATGATAAGAAGGCTTGTAACTTTCGAAGAAAGGAAGTTTTACTTTTGAAAGGGCCTAATATATTTCGCTGTCCTCCATTAAATGGACAATTTTTCAAAATAAAAATAATAACCCTTAACCCTAAAGAGCAAGCAAAAGTTTATTGCCTGCAACTTAGCTATTACGATTTGTCCGCTTTCTTAATTCTTCTTTCCGAGGAATAGACGATTTTTACAATTGGTCTTTTATTACCGACTCCAAAATCGGTTCGACATTTTATTATATTTGAATTTTAAGGAGAAACGTGCGATAGATAATGATATCTCTGGAAGAAAAACTTGTAATAAATACGTAGTTATAAAATACAAAAAAAAGTTGCAAAGATAACCGATTTCGTGAAACTTCTATGATAATACAAACGTTGCGTTTTCCTTTGCAAAATTATGCTCAATTTTCAAAAATCATATTTCTCACTGTACCTGCAGCAAATTTTTTGAAGATTACATATACTGATTCCAATACGAATAGAGAAAGAATTTCATTTTGCTACCAGAAAGCGATTATAATAGTCTAAAACATAAGAAGGGTGGAAATTCAAGAACGTACAAGAGACATTTCAAGAAGGGTCAATTTTCCACCTATTAAAGTACGAAAATGACCCTTCTTGAAATGGCTCTTATACATTCTTGAATTTCCACCCTTCATTTTTAGAATGGCTTTATACTTCTAAAAATTCAATATATTTGGAAATGAGCATTTGTTGTGTAAAGTTTCCTCAAGGGGTACAAACACGGCGTTGGAGGGGCTGATTCTACCTAAAATTCGGTCATAAAATGGTCCCCCTGCATGTTTTGTTTTTACTTTTTACAACTTCGCATTCCAAATGAAGCGTCAGCTTAAAGAAATGCTCTACACAAATTTAGACTAACCGGAGTCTATGTTCATACTGTTATTTATTTATTTTTTTATTCTAAAGTTCATCCGACCTAGCACTGAAAGCAGAAGAGTTCAATTTTGTCGTTTGAATTTGAGGGAAGGGTAAGGTTGAGTCGTGCAAAGAAGGCACATTCTTGTGAATTTCCTGACGACACAATTGGAATATAATTTTTAAAACCAATGGTGCATTAAAGTATAACATCGGAAGAATATTGTGCAAAATTTCATGAAGAAATATTAAAAAATACGGCGATGGCAGCAGTTATTCGGAAGCGTCTCGAAAAAAAGTGGAATTGCGGTGCCCCTCATAACTCGGTGCTTCATCATGTGAAATCAAAAAACCAAAGTACTTTCGTTAGATAATCGCTTCTCCCAGGTAACGCATGGAAGATTTTTCGAAATTCAATTTTTCACTTTTTGGGAATACTTTGGATTTTCGAAAAATTGAACCTATAAATCAGGGTTTGATCGAACACTGTCAAGTTTCTTGGGGATTGAAGATGAGTGTCTAATAACAAAACCAGATA